>PVJC01006008.1:0-56669 GCA_004026665.1 Murina feae | reverse complement strand
GCAGGGGAGAGTGGTTAGGGACAATCAGGCAGACAGGCAGGTGAGTGGTTAGGAGCCAGCAGTTGTGGATTGTGACAGGGATATCCAACAGTTAGACATCCCCCAAGGGGGTCCCAGATTGGAGAGGGTGCAGGCCGGGCAGAGGGACACACACACCCCCACCCCCATGCACGAATTTTGTGCACCGGGCCTCTAGTATATTATATGAAAGAAAAGGATCACTTTCTGGCTGTAAGTTTCCAAGTCCTGATTTATAAGTACTTATAGAGCCAGTCAGTGAGAACAGGGGCTATTTTGTTGACTACACACATTTAAAGTGGAGGTTGTACTCATTACTGGGTCTGGTCTGTGAGCCTTATGGGGAAGGCCTAGCTACAGGCCTCCCATCGAGCAACCCCTGATTCAGACCAAAGGTAAACTTGAGAAAAACTGCCCTGCAGATTTTAGTCATTCTTTCTTTAGACTGCTCTCCCCAGGTTTGCAAGAGGAAGGTGAAGGAGAGGAAATTTATGTTTCAAAGTTGAGCCACCAACATCTAATAAATACTCATAAATAGAAAACGGGGGTGGGGGAAGCACCCCAAGCTCACACTGGAAGTTAAAGCTCTCCATAGTAGGAATCCATCAGAACGTGCAGGATTATACCTTTACTAGTTATTGCCCAACTCTTTTCCTCAGAGGAAAAAAACCTGGCAAATCTCCTGAGCCCGGCCTGGCACACATTCAAGCATGTGGCACCTGTGCCACAGGGGTGACCTCTCGGGCATGCTGCCACACACTGGCCAGGGGAGCTGAGCTCCAGCAGGACAAAAGAGCCCAGCAGGCAGGCAGGCAGAGCTTCGCACTGCTCCAGCAGCAGGTGGACCCACGGGGTTGTTTCCAGCATCATGCTTCCTTTTTGCAAAATGCAGTTTTGAAAATGCTTAGTCCCTTAAAAAGAAAATTCAGCTCAGAATTTGTATGGAGCCTTTGAAGGGCCCCAGGGAACAGTTTGAAAATCACTGATGTGGTCCATCCCTTTCCCCACTTATCGGTAAAACACCTGAGGCCCAGGGTCACTAAAATGGCCTTGCTCGAGGTGATGTGGCTAGTGTCAGGGTGAGACAAGGATTTAGGCCTCTGACTTCCCCTCCGGAGGTTTTTCTGTGCTTCCACCAATGCCTGCTGGCTCTGGGAGGAAAGCAAGTGGCGTGAGGTAATGCGGGTGTAGGTCTTTGACCATGCCAAGAGGAGTCCCTCCCTAGAACCTTCTCTGGTCTCTCTCCTCTCCACAGAGCCCCGGCTCCGCTTCTCCAGGCCCTTACAGGACGTGGAGGGCCGGGAGCATGGGATTGCCGTGCTGGAGTGCAAAGTGCCCAACGCCCGCATTCCCACGGCCTGGTTCCGCGAGGACCAGCGGCTGCTGCCCTGCCGCAAGTACGAGCAGATTGAGGAGGGCACCGTCAGGCGCCTCATCATCCACCGGCTGAAGGCGGATGACGACGGGGTCTACCTGTGCGAAATGCGCGGCCGGGTGCGCACCGTCGCCAATGTGACAGTCAAAGGTCCGCTGGCCAGTGGGAGGAGGCGGAGGCTGAGACAGAGCGGTGCCCTGACCCCAGGCTAATGGACTCCCGTCTGCCTCTCAGGGCCTATCCTGAAGCGGCTGCCCCGGAAGCTCGACGTTCTGGAGGGCGAGAACGCCGTGCTGCTGGTGGAGACGCGAGAGGCTGGGGTTGAGGGGCACTGGAGCCGTGATGGGGAGGATCTGCCGACCACCTGCCAGAGCAGCTCCGGCCACATGCATGCCCTGGTCCTTCCGGGGGTCACTCGAGAAGATGCTGGCGAAGTCACCTTTAGCCTGGGCAGCTCCCGGACCACCACTCTTCTGAGAGTCAAATGTGAGGGCAGGAAGGCCCTTGGTCAGACGCCTCCAGGGCTGGACAGGAGAGCCAGGGCAGGAGGGTGACCGGGTTGGGAAGCGGACCTAAGGAGGAAGGGCAATGGGAGGCTGGGGCGGGGCTCCCATACAAGCCCTGCCTTTGTCTCAGGCGTCAAGCACAGCCTCCCGGGACCCCCAGTGCTTGCAGAGATGTTCAAAGGCCGCAAGAACGTGGTCTTGCTGACCTGGAAGCCTCCCGAGCCAGCTCCCGAGACCCCCTTCATCTACCGGCTGGAGAGGCAGAAGGAGGGCTCGGAAGATTGGGTCCAGTGCTTCAGTGTTGAGAAAGCTGGGGCCGTGGAGGTGCCAGGAGACTGTGTGCCCTCCGAGGGTGACTACCGCTTCCGCATCTGCTCGGTCAGTGAGCACGGCCGCAGTCCCCACGTTGTGTTCCAGGGGTCTGCTCACCTCGGTGAGTCCGTCCTCCAGTCCAGCCCGGGCCTGTCGGCAGTGCTACCCCACGTTACACCCTCTCCTTCCTTCTAGGTCCCGTCTTCTTAAATGCCTTTCGCCTGCAAGCCCTCTGTCACCCCTCTGGTTCTGATGGCTGCACTCTCTCCCCATCTCAGTACCCACAGCGCGCCTGGTGGCAGGGCTGAAGGATGTGCAGGTATACGACGGGGAAGATGCTGTTTTCTCCCTCGTTCTCTCCACCATCGTCCAGGGCACCTGGTTCCTTAACGGGGAAGAACTCAAGAGCACTGAGCCGGAGGGCCAGGTGGAGCCTGGAGCCCTGCAGTACTGTGTGGAGCACAATGGCCCGCAGCACCGACTCACCCTGCAAGCCGTCAAGCACCAGGATAGCGGAGCCCTGGTCGGCTTCAGCTGCCCGGGTGTGCAGGATTCGGCTGCCCTCGCCATCCAAGGTTGGTGCTGGTGGGGACCCGGGTGGCCAGATAGGGCCAGGACACAAGTCCTGTTGACAAAAGGAAGCAGATGCTGTTCCCACTTCTCACATCTGGACCAAGAGAGTAAGGAGCATCCATAATGGGCTCAGATGGCAGATACTGGTCCAGAAGGAACCCACACGCAACGTACAAGGGCTCCCTTGTTAATTTGTCAGCATCATATCCAAATTTTTTGGAGCACTTTATGGTTTACAGAGCTCTATCATGTTTGTCATCTCAGAGACATAGACCCTGGCCCCTGGGCCCTACCTTCCTGCCCCATCATGTAATCACTGTGCCAGGCACAGTCCTAATCAATTTACACATATTAACACAATGCTCTCAACAGTCCTAGAAGGTAGGTTTTTCTATCATCCCATTTTATAGGTGAGGAAACTGAGGCACAGAGCGGTTAAGTGACTTGGCCAAAGTCACAGATCTAATGCGTGGCAGTGCTGGATTATGAACCCAGGCATTCTGGCTCCAGAATCACACTTTGTCACTTGTGGAGACAGAAAAAGAGGGAATGAGGTGCCCTGAGGAAGACAGTTGATGGGGGTCTAATAGTTCAGGGAATGCACTGGCATTTGCCTACATCTCCATTGCTGGAGATGTACGCCACTCAAGGAATTCCTCAGCACCTAAACACAGGCCTTGAAGTAGTCAGCTCTCAGCATCCGGGGAAGAGAGCAAAGTAAGAAATAACTAGCAGCCAGAGCAGCATTTCCAAATGTGACCCAGGATCGCCAACATCAGAGTCATCGGGAGGCTGGATTAGAATGCAGATTCTCTGGCCCTTGACTGGGGAGGGGGTGTCTAAGAATCTGCATTTTAGCAGGATCCCTAGGAATCCTTACACTGAAACCACTGCTCTTAAGAGCTGGTTAATAAGCCCAAACCTGTTTTTTAAGACTCAACAAATGTGTGAACAGCAGTCGTCTGGCCTGATGTTCTCAGCCCCCTACACCGAGCGCATGCACCCGAGGGAAGGAGTGCTTACCCCAGGGCAGAGCATGACAAGGGCCTGCCTACAACCAGAGCCTGCGTGTAACCAAGTTTCTCCTTACACAGAAAGCCCGGTGCACATCCTGAGCCCCCAGGACAAGGTGTCGTTGACCTTCACAACCTTGGAGAGGGTGGTGCTGACATGTGAGCTCTCCCGGGTGGACTTCCCGGCAAGCTGGTACAAGGACGGGCAGAAGGTGGAGGAGAGTGAGTCGCTGGTGGTGAAGATGGATGGACGCAAACACCGTCTGATCCTGCCCGCTGCTGAGGTCCGGGACAGCGGCGAGTTTGAGTGCAGAACCGAAGGGGTCTCGGCTTTCTTCAGCATCACCGTCCGAGGTCAGGAGCCATGGCAGCTGGGTTCCTCTAGCTAAGGCTGACTCTGGGGGCCACGCAAGCCCTATTTCCTATTTGCCTGCTTTGGGGGGGGGGCGAGGTTCCTTCCAGGGTGGTCCTGGTGGGCCAGGGGATATGTTTTCAAATCACATACACCTGCACACTTGCCCACTACATACCCTCTGTGGAGGTAGGGTGTGGGGAACTAGATTCAGCTAAGGGAAGGAGAGTGGGAGCTATCATTTATTGGACATTTACTAGTTAAGGCACACACTTTCATTTACTCTTCACAACTAGGTGAAAGGCAATACATCTCCGGTTCACAGATGAAGATATTGAAGCTCAGAGAGGTTATTTGCCAATTATCACACAGCTAGCAAACACCCCTCGGAGTTCACACACAGCACTGCTTACTGCTCTGTCCCAGGCCGCAGGGTGAAAAGGAAGTATTAAGTGCAGCGGCCCAGTGGTTCTCAGAAGCTGGTCCATGTTCTGGCTGCTTCCGAACTGTCCTGGAAGCTTGTTACAGTGCCTGTGCCCAGCCCCTCAGATGGCCAGAGCCAGAATGCACAGGACAGAGCCTGTGGAACCACTTATCCAGCTCATCTTCACTTTAAGTGGAAATCCTGAATGCACCCCATGACAGGGAACTCGCTACCTATAGAGCAGCGGTTCTCAACCTGTGGGTCACGACCCCTTTGGGGGTCGAACAACCCTTTCACAGGGGTCGCCTAAGACCATCCTGCATATCAGATATTTACATTACGATTCATAACAGTAGCAACATTACAGTTATGAAGTAGCAATGAAATAATATGGTTGGGTTACAGCATGAGGAACTGTTTTAAAGGGCCAGAAGGTTGAGAACCACTGCTATAGAAAGAAGCTGTTCCTCTAGGTCATTCCTGCCCGTCCGGGACCAGTGTCCTGAGGCTTCTTTGTCAAAGCAGCAGCAATACAGCCTATGAGAGTGGCCTCCTCTCAGCCTAGATAAAGGCTCTCCGTGCCTCCTCCCTCCATGTCCCCCCCCAGTGGTGACTTCTGGGCACTCACATAGCATGCTGGTGTCACATGATCTGTCATGCCACATGTCATGACCCCAGAGCCCCCTGCACAGCATGGCCCTAACCTTCCCAGTGTCCTCCAGAGAGAAGACTTGCGGCCAAGCAGCCAGTATGGACTCCCATCTCCTGTGTGGGAGGGTATCTGTGTGACCCTGTCTCTCTCCAGACCTCCCAGTGCACATCCTGGACCCTCGGGAGCACGTGTTCGTGCACGCCATAACCTCTGAGTGTGTCGTGCTGACCTGTGAAGTGGACCGAGAGGATGCCCCTGCGCACTGGTACAAGGACGGGCAGGAGGTGGAGGACAGCGACATCATGGTCCTGGAGAACGAAGGACCCCATCGCCGCCTGGTGCTGCCTGCAGCCCAGCCCTCGGACGGGGGCGAGTTTCAGTGCGTCGCTGGAGATGAGCGTGCCTACTTCACCGTGAACATCACAGGTGGGGGTCCAGCCTCCTCCAGCTGATCCCACGCCTACCCATGGTCTGTACCCCGAGGTTCAGTCACTGCAGGAAATTCATTGTCGTAATACGCTGGTCACAGTTGCATGAATCACAGGGAAGCCCTGCCTTCTCCATTCTCCTGAAGACCCCTCTAAAGGGAACTTGAGGAAAGACAGTGGTACCATAGGGCAGGTGGGCACTAGAGGGGTGAGGAGATGTGAGGCCTTCAGGAGACCCCAACTCCTCTCCCCAGTCCCACCCTTCCTGCTGTCCCTGTCCCAACCCGGAGAATGTGGAGTGTCCTATGGCTGAGGCTGCTGTCGTGCTCTTGATGTGATGGATGCCTGCTCTGTCTCCAGCTGAGTGTGAGGGCTGTGAGACCCTGGCTGCAGGAGGGCCCGATTGTTCCATTAGTGGCGCACTTAGCAGGAGTAGGGAACAGGCATGAATCAGGCAGGGCGGCGGTGCCCAGCGACTCCAGCCCCTGACGACCGGCCACACTGCCCTTGTCCCCCAGACGTCTCCTCATGGATCGTGTACCCCAGCGGCAAGGTGTATGTGGCAGCCGTGCGCCTGGAGCGCGTGGTGCTGACCTGTGAGCTGTGCCGGTCCTGGGCCGAAGTGCGCTGGACCAAGGATGGCGAGGAGGTGGTGGAGAGTCCAGCGCGGCTCCTGCAAAAGGAGGACACCATCCGCCGTCTGGTGCTGCCTGCCGTCCAGCTCGAGGACTCGGGCGAGTACTTGTGTGAAATCGATGACGAGTCAGCCTCCTTCACCGTCACTGTCACAGGTGTGGACCCACCCTAGCTGCCCGGGGTCACCAGAGAACAGTCCCGAGCCCTTGGAGAAGCTGGCCACATAGCCCCTAGCTAATACTCTGGAGGGGGTGGGGGGCTGTGGGTGCATGTACCAGAGCTCCCTGCTCAGAAGAACTGAGGGTCTGTGTTTGAGTGAACAGGTCCTCCCGACACCCTCCCGTCCCATGCCCAAGGCCAGAAAGGCATAGTTGTGGTTCACAGACTAATTTCTGAGCGCTGTCTATGTGCCAGATTGGGCTAGGTGCTGTGAGTAACTGTATGCAATGCAGACCCCTCCCACTCTCGGAGCTGCCAGTCTAGCTGGAGTGGTACCTGTTAAGTAGAGAATGCAAATGGGCAGTCCCTAGCACCCCTTGCAGCCCACAGATGTGTTTTTGTTTGGCCTGCAGAGTCTTACCAAAGTCAGGACAGTTCAAATAACAATCCGGAGTTATGCGTCCTCTTGAAGAGGCCGAAGACCCGGCGGCTCTGGTCCCGCTTCCCCCCATGGCGACGAACAGCTGGCGCTGAGTAGCAGCTGCCCCCATAACTCGGGGCCCACTTCCTGTCCCATCCTCCCGCTTCTCCCCAGACTACTTTCCCTGTGGGCATTTGAGTTTGCGATCGTGTTAAATCAATAAACATGCAAATAAATGTACAGCGACACCTTGTGACAAGTGCTGTGAGGGACGAGAGGGCAGAGGGCTCAGGAGAGCAGAGCAATGAGTCAGGAAGGCCCTCGGAGAGTCACTGTGCTTCCCTGGGCTGCGCTCTGGGTGCTCAGCAGCTCCCGAGCAGACACACCACTTCCCTCCAGGTGCTCACCATAGAGGGTCTTAGAGTGTGAGGTTGTCAGGTGTCCTGATAGGGAGCAGAGGGAGCCCAAGGCCTGGGTCTATTAACCAGGTTGGCGGCAGGAAGTGCCTTTGAAACAGATACTTGGGGCAGGGGCTGGGTTAGCTAAGAGGGAATTGGGCTTTGGGCTGAAGGTGGGGGGAGAATATCCCAAGTGAGAAGATCACAGGACGACTATGGAAGTGCTAGTCATTCGGTGCTGGCAGATTTGAAAGTGCAGGCCAGCACCAGCCCTGTGTGTAGGTGTGGGGGTGTGGGGGGTGCAGGGCCTAGGCATCTCTGGGTGGTGCAGAAGAACCAACCCCCCCCCCCCCCCGGCTACACTGGAGCGACCATCCTGCTGCTGGCACAGTCTTGCCTCCTCCCCTGCTCTGCCCTGGGAACAAGGCCTCAACCGAGGCTGGGCAGCTCAGGGCCCCCTACTCCCTGCACCCAAGTAGTGCAGCTTGACACATACCAGCCCACAGAGCCAGAGAGGGCTTTGCACATCTGTCCTGTAGTGAGTCCCTTCAAACTCACCTGCCCTAAGCCCTGGCCAGATATGATGGCTACCGCTGCCCATATGCCAGCCCACATTTGGCCTCCCCACAAAACACCAGATTTTAATAAGGAAATTCATACACCACCACCTCAGTGTGGACAGGGGAGAATTAAGTCTGATACCAAGCTGAGGCTCCACGGCGGTGCAGGTACTCCAGCCCCATTGCTCCACCCAGTCCTCACTCCTCTGCCCCTATACTCTCCGTCACCCCTCAGGCAGCCACGGTCTGCAATCAGCTGTCCTTGGTGGGGTCCAGAGAACCAGCCTGCATCCTCTAGACTCAGGAGGAGCTCAGTTAGGAAGAGGCAGAGGGCTGGTGTGTGCTGATGGGCACCTCTGCCCACGCTGACACCCCTGCAAAAACAGAACGGAAAGCTAGAAGTTCCCCAACCCAGCCACAAGTGGGCCGAATGCTAATGAAGCACTAAAGTGTCCAGGAGACAAGATTCTGGGAGACCCCCAGGGTGCCGAGGGCATGTGAGCAGGCCCTGGCTCAGCCCACTATCCTATTCAGTGTTGACATACTTTTCTCTCTATGGAGGAGCAGTTGGAGAGGAGCTTCCAGGATTGGCATTGAATGTCCCTAGGGAACTCTCAGCCAGGTGTTGGCAATCCATGCACAGATGCAAAAATCATTAGTGTTCCTGCACGCCTTGGCTCAGAATTCCTATCACTGGTTGCAGAGTCTGTGCTCCTTTAACAGGTGGTAGTTCTTCCTCCTGTCCTAGAGTAGGTGTAGCCAGCTGTGACCTTAAGGAAGTTGCTTAATCACTCTGTGCCTCAGTTTCCTCATCTGGAAAACCAGGATAACATAATACCGACCTCCTAGGACTGCGGTGAAGGTTAACTGTAAAGTGCTTAGGAACCTTAGAAAGCGGTATATAAGTCTTAACTATTACAGATCCATAATCCCTTATCCACAGCTTCGAAATCCAAAAATCTCTCAACCCAAAGGCTTTTTGTAAGTTTGGTATTCCAAGTCATTTCTGTAAAACCTGAGCTTAATTGCTGTGCAGCTATTTGTACTCCTTGATTATTCTGCTTAGAGTGAATACATGTGTATGTTACACTGAAGAAACGTTAATGTGATTGATTATGGGGGTGCCCTGTGGGGGCTGAAGGGGTGGGTAGATGAGATGTGATAAATGCACCACGTCTGCAGCCCGAAACATGCTAGATTCTGTCACACCTCTGGCCCCAGGGATTTCAGAGAACAAATTGTGGGCCCATGATCCCTTGTTATTATCCTCGTTTCTCATTATTGTGGGTGACAGGGACTTCACGCTGCCAGATGGCCCCAGGGAGGCTGACAGTGAGTTTGTAATAGTCTGTGGTTGCCCTCACTCTGCAGAGCCCCCCGTACGCATCATACACCCCCGGGATGAGGTGACCTTGACTGCCGTGAGCTTGGAGTGTGTGGTGCTAATGTGTGAGCTGTCGAGGGAGGACGCCCTGGTGCGCTGGTACAAGGATGGGCTGGAGGTGGAGGAGAGCGAGGCCCTGGTGCTAGAGAGTCACGGGCCCTGCCGCCGCCTGGTGCTGCCTGCTGCCCAGCCCGAGGATGGGGGCGAGTTCGTGTGCGATGCTGGAGACGACTCAGCCTTTTTCATTGTCACCGTCACAGGTGGGCAGTTTCTGGGGCACATTGGAGAGTAGAAAAGCAGGAGGCTGAGGGACAGACACCCAAACCCCTGACTTCCTATATCTTAGGGCTCCCCTCTGGCCCCACGCAGCCTTAGCCTTCTTCAGCCTCCTTATTCTCAGCCAACAGAGAGCCCTAGATGACTCAAACCAGGTTGGGACAGTGATCAGGCGCCTGGTCAAGAGAGTCTAGCAATCAGGAGTACTCATCCATTCATTTTTTCAACTAATACTTATTGAGCAACTACTATGTGCTCAGCACTGTTCTAGATGCTGATGGATACAGTAAGGAACCAGTAAGAGAAAGCCTCCTATCTTCAGGGAGCATGCATTCTAATGAGGGTGGACAGACAACAAATAACTAAAATAGATGTTTTTTCACGTGCTATACGTGCCTCAGAGGCAAAGCGGGGAAAGTGGATAGAAAGTGGGTGTGGGATAGGAAGGGTGTGCATTGCGGTCAGACAGATCCGGGCTACCTCTTTCTGTCCATGTGACCTTGGATGAGTCACTTTCCTTCAAAGAGGCCTATAAAGTGAAACCAGCAGCAGTACCCCTCTGGAGAGTGTCAGGAGTAGCAGAGAAAGGAACTGCAGTGTGCTTATCACAGCACCCGGCACACAGTAGGTGCCTATGGATTGTAGCTGGTACCATTCCCAAGAGCTGCACTGTGAAGGGAGATGGTTGAGAAGCTAGCAGGTGAGGCTGAGCCCACATGTGCCTCTCTCTGTTCACCCACCAGCCCCACCAGAGAGGATTGTGCGGCCTACAGCTCGCTCCCTGGACCTGCAGTTTGGGGCTCCAGGGCGAGTGGAGCTGCGCTGTGAGGTGGCCCCTGCTGGGTCCCAGGTGCGCTGGTACAAGGATGGGCTGGAAGTGGAAGCATCAGACGCCATGCAGCTGGGTGCTGAGGGGCCCGCTCGCACCCTGACCCTGCCCCATGCCCAGCCCGAGGATGCTGGGGAGTATGTGTGTGAGACCCATGATGAAGCTGTCACCTTCAACGTCAGCCTGGCTGGTGGGTGCCTCCAGCCAGCGCAGGTGGGGAAGGTGGAAGCAAGCCCAAGCTGACCCCTCCCCTCTCTGTCCAGAGCCCCCAGTCCAGTTCCTTGCCCCAGAGACAGCCCCTGGCCCACTCTGTGTGGCCCCGGGGGACCCGGTGATGCTGAGCTGTGAGCTTTCCCGGGCTAGTGCCCTCGTCTTCTGGAGCCACAACGGGAAGCCGGTGCAGGAGGAGGAGGGAATGGAGCTCCACGTCGAAGGCCCCCGCCGTGTCCTCTGCATCTGGGCTGCAGAGCCAGCTCACGCTGGCCTGTACACCTGCCAGTCCAGGGAGGCCCCAGGCGCCCCCAGCCTCAGCTTCACTGTCCAAGTGGCTGGTGAGTACAGCCTGGGCAAGAATCCATGGGTTTCCCTGCTCCTCTAGCACGCCTTGTCCCCTCCTTGTACCTTTCCCCATCTTGCCTCCACTGCCCTCCATATAGCCTGTGAGCCACTTCCTCCCAGTGACCCAAAGCTCTGCCCCGACAGAGCCCCCTGTGCGGGTGGTGACCCCAGAAGCGGCCCAGACGAGAGTTCGCAGCACGCCAGGCAGGGACCTAGAGCTGGTGGTACACCTCTCCAGGCCTGGGGGCACTGTGCGCTGGTACAAGGACGGGGAGCGACTGGCGAGCCAGGGGCGGGTGCAGCTGGAACAGGCTGGGGCGAGGCAGGTGCTGCGGGTGCAGGGCACACAGAGCGGAGATTCTGGGGAGTACCTGTGCGATGCACCCCAGGACAGCCGCATCTTCCTCGTCACTGTGGAAGGTAACTGCACCCCTCACAGCCCTTGGGCGCCGGTTCCCCCAGGTTCCACACCCCTCACCATGCTGGGATCCCCTCACCACCCCCCCCCCCACCTCACTGCCTCTGGCTCCAACCAATTCATACACAATTCCTGTGGTTAGGGCCTCAGAGTCCCCTTGTCTAGAAACTCTCAAATAGGAGGAGGCATTGCCCAGTGTTTAAAAGCAGGGGCTCTGGAGTGACCCACCCAGATTCCACGCTGAGTTCTGCTTCCCAGTCATTGAGTGACACTGGCACTCAAGTGTGTGTGTGTGTGTGTGAGGGGGGTGGTGCTTGTCTTATAGGACTATTATGGCAGTTAACTGAAATAAATAGGGTCCATGGTAAGTGATTTATTGTTATTACGGAGCCAGAGAGGTGGGGTGCCAGGCCAGGATGAAGAGGAGTTGGCCAAGAGAGGCATCTATCTAGTCCTTTGAGACATCTCTGTGGCTGACACACAGCAGGTCCCAGGAAAGGTCTCTTAAATAACTGGGGGTGAGGCCTCTACCCTCTCGAGGGGATGAAAAGTGGGGAGAGAGAGAGACCCAGCCCGCCTCACTGCCTGGCCACCTCCCACCAGAACCGCCACCAGTGAAGCTGGTCTCAGAGCTGACACCACTCACTGTCCATGAGGGTGACGATGCCACGTTCCGGTGTGAAGTCTCCCCTCCAGATGCTGACATCACCTGGCTGCGCAATGGGGCCATTGTCACTCCAGGACCTGGGCTGGAGATGGCCCAGAGCGGGCCAACCCGCACCCTGACCGTGCGAGGGTGCCAGCTGAAGGACGCAGGGACTGTGACTGCCCAGGCAGGGGACACAGCCACGAGTGCCCGGCTCCACATTCGAGGTTTGGTCCCGATGGGGACGCAGTGGTCTTATTCCCTCTACCTATCCTCCTTGCCCTTGTGCCCAGGGACAAACCAGTGAGATGGAATAGGGGCACTACCTCCAGCCACACCCATGCTCCATGGCCCCCTCCCCTTCCTCCCCAGAAACCGAGCTGCTGTTCCTTCGGCGGCTGCAGGACATGCGGGTAGAGGAAGGCCAGGACGTGTGCCTGGAAGTGGAGACGGGCCGAGTGGATGCAGCAGGGGCTGTGCGCTGGGTTCGAGGTGGGGAGTCCCTACCCCACGACTCTCGCCTGTCTGTGGCCCAGGATGGCCACGTCTACCGCCTCTTCATCCGTGGTGTTGTACTGGCTGACCAAGGCACCTACGGCTGCGAGAGCCACCACGATCGCACCCTGGCCAGGCTCAGCGTGAGGCGTGAGTGCCCCGTCCTTTAATGAATTGCCCGCCCTATGGCACAGCCTTTCCTGGCTGGCCCAGGGCCTCTCAGACCCCCGCCAAAGTGCCTCTTGCTTCTGAGGCCAGTCAGCCCTGGCTGACCTCCAGGACTGTGGCCTGAAGTGGCCTGCTGGAAGCAAAACTTTTCTTTTTCTAAAGTTTTCTATTTGCCTTAGAAGTCCATGTGGATTTTGCATTCCATTTCATATGTCCAAGTTGGCTTTGCTATAAACATAAATATTATCCTCCAGAAAGACTAGCGGTGTTTATCCTTTAGTCACAGGTCCCAGGATACTCGGGCCCATTTCAGAAGCAGGGAGGGCTGGCAAATAGCACCCCCATCCCCCAAGCTGGAGCCTCTTATGAATTATGTGACTTCATGCAAAATACTTACTTACTCTGAGCCAAGTCTTAAAAATGAGGCTGATTCCTACTTCAAGAGTCTTTGGGAATATTCGATGAGATAGCATGAAAAATGCCCACAAAAATTTTGGTAAATGGTTTTTGTTGGTGATTCATATTCTTTTCTAATTTATTTCATTCATTTAATCACAATAAACCCATATCTCAATGCTATTCCCATTGTATAATTGGAGAAACTAAGGCCCAGAGAAGTCAAGCAGCTTGTCAAAGGTCACACAGTACACAACTAACGTGGCAGAGTGAGGGTCCAATCTTGGTATGCCTGACTCAGGATTCTATGCTTCTTCTGAGTGAGGGTCACAGCACCCCTCACCAAACTCCTCAGCCTTCTAACCACACCTCACCCCCTTCTCCTAACCCCAATAAGATCCTCTCTCCCCCTAAGTCTGGTGGGCTGTGCTCCCTTCTTCCTGCATCCTGGTTCTGAGCTTCATTTGATAGGCCCTTCATAGATTGGGTGTTAGGGGTGGTGCAGGCAGGGCCAAAGGGTGTGTGAGACCCCCAAAACCCATGCCCACAGCTGGAGCCCTCATCCTCCTTCTCTCCCCATCTCTCCCCACCAGCAAGGCAGCTAAGGGTGTTGCGGCCTCTGGAGGATGTGTCCATCGTCGAGGGGGGCAGCGCCACCTTCCAGCTGGAGCTGTCCCAGGAGGGTGTAATGGGGGAATGGGCCCGAGGTGGAGTCCGGCTGCGCCCGGGACCCCAGTGCCACATTTACACGGAGGGCTGCACTTACCACCTGGCACTCAGTGGCTTGGGCCTGGCCGACTCAGGCTGCATCTCCTTCACGGCGGACTCCCTGCGTTGTGCCGCCAGGCTCACTGTGAGAGGTGCGGCCTCCGGGACACTGTTGCCTTCTGACCAGCCTGGGTGTGACCCTACTGATCCCACTACCTGTGTGGCCCCCACTGACCATGGCCCAGTGTGCCACTCACTGACCTCTCTGCCAGAGTGTGGCTCACCTGACCCTTTGGCCCTGTGTGGCCCCAGCAACTGCCCTGCCTGTCTGGCTCCACTGGCCCTCCAGTCCTGCAAACCACTGACTGGGCCACTGTGAGACACAGTGAGCGGGTCTGTGCCAGTCTGGTCCCTACTGTCTGCCTGTGCCTGACTATGGCCCCACTCACCCCACTGAGTGAGACCCCACTGACCACACCTGCCTGCTGTGCCCCTGTCTGCCTACCGGAGGGTGCGTTCTGACCGCTCAAATCCCAATGACCCTGTCTGTGTCCCCCATGTTTGCTTCTAGCACAGTGTATCCCCCCATTGTCCAGTGTCTCCTGTCCATCACAGACAATGCCTGTCTGTGGGTGACTCCACTGGCATCTCTGCTCTAGTTCCCTCCATGTCCCTCTAGCACCAGCATGTCCCACACTGACCACCTTAAAGTGTGACCACCAGCTGACTACTCCTGCCCCATTAATCCCTGTCACTCCACTGTGTCCTCCACCGAGCAGCATCGCCCACTTGTCCTAAGGCATCCCCACTGGTGACCTCTGCTGCTCACCTTGCCTAAATGTGTCCACCACTAACCCCTCGTGCCCTGTGTGTTCTCCATGTTCCTGGAAGCCGAGCCCTCACTGTCCCCTCTTCCCATACCAGAGGCCCCAGTGACCTTCGTGCAGGTGCCACAGGACCTAGAGGTGACCGAGGGCGACACAGCTACATTCGAATGCCAGCTTTCCCAGGCCTTGGCTGATGTTACCTGGGAGAAGGTCAGAGCTCAGCCCCAGCCCAGCCTACCCTGCATCACAATAGTAATAATGCCCCAAACTAGTACTGAGTGGACGTGCCTGCCACTGTGCTCACATGTGCTGTACACTTAACCCTTTACTCTTTACAACTCTTTCAGGTAGGTCTTGTTATCTGCATGTTATTTCCAAGGAGGCTAGGGCTCTGTGGGCTTAAGTATTGCCCAAGGGAAGACAAAAGGGCAGAGCCCGTATTTGAATCCATCCATGCTCATGGCCAAGGTGGTTGGTACATGACCCGGGGCTTCCCGCGCCTGTGGTGTCGCTTCTCAACCGTAATGTTCCCTAAAGGGTGACCCCTTCCCAATGAGGCTCCTAGCGCGGCTCACAAGCGCAGGACGGCTCCACCCCAGACTGGGGGACGCAGACTAACATAAACATGCCTCGAAACTGCTTGGCATCAACAGAGGGCGCCACCGCCTCCCAGGGCCACGGTCGCCGGTGCCGTCTGAGTTCATCCGGACCCTCTACCACCCCCATCCCTAGGACGGGCGCCCGCTCATCCCCAGCCCCCGGCTCAGGCTCCAGGCCCTCGGCGCGCGGCGCCTTCTCCAGCTGCGGCGCTGTGGCTCCTCGGATGCTGGGACCTACAGCTGCGCGGCGGGCACGGCCCGCGCGGGCCCCGTCCGCCTGACCGTGCGCGGTGGGTACGGGGTGCTGCTGGGGCCGGACACTGACGTGGGCTCGGGGGCTGCAGACCGGCCTTTCCCTGGGACTGACGCGGGTGCTCCCCGACGAGGGGCGGGGCAGGGTGGGTGTCACCCTCCGCGCCCCCCCTCACGCCCCGGCTCCGCCCCAGAGCGCGTGGTGTCCGTGCTCTCCGAGCTCCGGCCGGTGAGCGCCCGCGAAGGCGACGGCGCTACGTTCGAGTGCACCGTGTCAGAGGCCGAGACCACCGGCAGCTGGAAGCTCGGAGGCCGCCCGCTGAGACCCGGAGGCCGCGTCCGCATCCGACAGGAAGGTCGGGCCGACTCGCTACCCTGGCTCCTCCCTGCCCCGCCCCCGGGTCCCATAGACCCCGCCCACCAGGATTAGCCCCGCCTCCATCTCGAACGGGCCCCGCCCCATGCCCTTAAATGGTCTGCCGGTCTCTCCGCGAGCCCCCGGGTCTGAGCCCTGGGTCCTGGCCCGCTCCTCCTCCCCCTCCGCATCCCAGTTCCGCCCATCCTGGCGCACGTTGGTCGCGTCCGAATCGACCCGGCGACCTACTCCCGCCCGCTTCCCAGAGGTGGCTCCGGCCTCGCTAGCGCCCCCTTCATCCTCAGGGAAGAAACACATTCTGGTGCTAAGTGAGCTGCGCGCGGAGGACGCCGGAGAGGTCCGCTTCCAGGCGGGACCCGCCCAGTCCGCCGCTGAGCTGGAAGTGGAGGGTAAGCCGCTGCCGCGGGGGCGGCCTGGGGTGGGCATCACCTTCCCTGGGCCTGGCAGGCTGGCGGCTGGTCCTAGGGACGCTGCCTCCCGCAGCGTTCTCGGGGGCCTCTCCCTGGGCGGGTCACAGAGGGCAGTGCGCCGTCTCCGGGGGAGGAGGAGACTTTGAGTTGGGGGTACAGAGGAGTGGGCCCGTGGCATTGAGATCTGAGTCCAGGAGCGAAGGCGTAGGGGGAGGGAAGATGCGTTTCTCTTCCTGGGGGTCCCTATTAACTTGAGCCCTCGTCCTCCACCCCCAGCACTGCCTCTCCAGATGTGCCGCCGCCCGCCTCGCGAGAAGACGGTTCTGGCGGGCCGCCGGGCGGTACTGGAGGTGACTGTGTCGCGCTCCGGGGGGCACGTGAGCTGGTTGCGGGAGGGGGTCACGCTGTGCCCGGGAGACAAGTACGAGCTGCGCAGCCATGGCCCTACCCACAGCCTGGTCATCCATGACGTGCGACCTGAGGACCAGGGCACCTACTGCTGCCAGGCCGGCCAAGACAGCGCCCACACGCGGCTGCTGGTAGAGGGTGAGTGAAGCTGATTTGGGCAGGAGGCCTGGCCAGGCAAAAGTAGCCACCTAGGAGCTGGCGGGCTGAGACACACCTACCGCCGATATTTCAGGGCATGGGATAGCCAGTTGGTGCTGGGATGTATTGAAGGTAGGAAGTGGGGAAGCCAGGGATCTGTTAGGGTGAGGGGAGGAGGGAGCCGTGTTCTCCACGGAACCACTTGGTTCAGGGCAGCTATTCCCACCTTTCTACACCCCTTCCTATCCAGTACTCTCCTCACTTCCTCCTACCACTGGACCATGTTTGTCTCACCTGAATACCCCATTTGTACCCAAGTTCTTATCCTCCCAACTACCGGCTCCTGGCTTGTGGGCCTCACAGGTTCCTCACCCCCTCCTACTCTCTGCTGGCTTCTGCCCATCTCAGTGAGTTCAACATCAGCCTGGGCAGTGGGCTCCTGAGCTAGTCTTTCCTCTCCCACTCTCCACCCAAATTCCTGCATTCCCTTCAGATGCTTTGCCCCATCCCTATCCAGCCCCCACTTTCCTGCAGCACAGACAGCCCTGACAGAGGACCAAGAAAGGGTGGGGCAGAGGGTGAGGGCCACTCTTCCTGTGTGAGTGCCCAGGTTCTGCCAGGGAGGATGGTGGCACTCACTTTCTCCCCAGCCCCACGCAGAGTTATTCCTCTGCAGGTAGCTAGAAGGACCGAACCAGTCCAGGCGGGTGCCCTCGGACAGCTTGGAAGGCACATGCCCTTACCCTGGGCAGGGTGGGAGGCCGGGGAACCAGAGGTGTTGAAAAACAATAAAAGTGGTGTAGCCCTTTTCCTTGGCTCTCTGTATGACGAAGGAGGGCAGACCTGGCCTGGAGGACCCTGGGTAGTGAGTGACACAGGGGACCAAGAACTACAGTGCTTCTAAGTTGGCCCATGAACGTGCCAGCCACCGAAGATCACTATTCTTGGCAGAAGCCACAGTTTGGCACATTTATAAAAGATGTAAAACAGGGTGGGGCAAAGGGAGACAGAAGCATGAGGTGTCCAGGGTGGCAATGACAGACACCAGACATGCATCGTGCATTTAAGCCCCCTTAGCCCTAGGTCCCCTCCCCAACCCAGCCCAGGACAGCAGCCCCCACCCCATCCTCTGCCACTGCCCTCAGGCTGGTGGCTTTGCAGAGGACAGGGAACCAGGGTGAGGGGTGCTGCAGTGGAGAAGGACAAGAAGCCTTGGATGAATCTGGCTGAGGGCAGAGCAGTGGGGGAAGAAGGCAGACCTCCCCCACTTAGACATGCAGGAGAGTGGCCCATGGGACCCCGGCAGTGGGAGAGGAGGTGGGCAAACCTTGCAGAAGCCCTACCAATCAGAAATCTAAGGCAAGGGTCCCAGTGTTCCCTCCAATCCCAGCCCTTCATGCACACGCACACACAGGTGACACACTCACAACCCTGAGCACACCCCAAAGGGGCTCACACCCCCTGTCCCTCAGGAGCCCTGTGGGAGAGGGCTTTCCCTCGGACCAGGCGTAGCCTGAGACAGGTCCTCCCTTCTAGCAGCCAGGCCAGTCCTCTCCAGGGCAGAGAAACAGCCATAGGCTACAGGGCGAGGTGGGCTGCGTGGTGGCCCAGCAGGCCTCCACAAGCTAACAGAGCTGGTGACCACAGAGTCCAGGTGGGCGGGAGCAGCTAGACTGCTATACCCGCACAGGGGGCCCTGTGCAGGCTGTCAGTGGTCCCCGGGACCCGTATTCATAGTCCATGTCTGTGGGTGAGGCCATGAAGGAGCTCAGTGAGCTTCCTGTCTGCCGGTCCCGGAAGCTCTGGATATAGCTCTGTAGGAGAATAAACACAGTTGTGAGTGCAGCCACAGACCCCTGCCCTGAGAGCCACCTCAGGCAGACATCCTCTCCCTGCACCCCCACAAGCCTGAGACTCACCCCAGACTGCTGTAGTCCCAGGACCTCATCACACTCATAGTCTAGCCCTGAGACCCTAACCCATACCGTACTTGGTTAAAATTCTTACTCAGGCACTTTCCCCCCATCCCAGCGCTGGGCCCATCAGGCTCCTGGTGCAGGGGTTTTGATGGGGGGGGACAAACACTAGGCCTTCTGGACAGTGCCCAGCCCCTGGGGAAAGCCCAGTCCTGCTTGGATGGAGCTTATACACTCCCTTGACCCCATTCAGATTGGAGGGGCTCGGAGTGCTCACCGGGGAGAGGACATCTCCATTGAAGCGTTTGATGGGCACTGGCCTGCGCCGATAAGCAGGGTCAGGAGGCCCAGGCCTTGGAGGAGCCCGAGAAGCTCTGGAGGGAGCCCTTGGGGGTCTCTTCTTGCGCCGCTTCTCCTTGCGCTCCTCCTGCTGCCTTATCCGCATCAGCTGCACACGTCGTCGCTGCCGGCTGATGACCACTGCGAAGGGATGGGCAGAGAAGAGGCTCAGGGGCCCACATGTGTCATCTCCACCTTTCCTACCTGGTGGCCTAGGCATCCAGATTCCCCTTATCTGTACCCCCCCCCCCCCTTTTCTTTCCTGGTCTCCCACCTCCCAGATGGGACTTCCATTGCTCTTTATCTCTGAAGGTGTTTATAGAAGATTCCTAGACTTCTAGATGCCCCCTTCTCCTGCTGTCATCTCTCTCCCAACCCGGAGCTCTAGGTGACTCACCAAGACCAGCCATCATCTCTCTACTGGACAACCTCAGCTGCCTCCTTAGTGGTTTCCCTTCAACACTTGCCTTCCCCAGTGTTTTCTACATTCAGCAGCCAGAATGAACATCCCAAATGCTAAATTAGATCATATCCTCCCTGCTCTAAGCCTCCAGCAGCATCTTATTGCCCTCCTAATAAAATCCAGCCTGGCCCGCGTGGCTCAGTGGTTGAGCGACGACCTATGAACCAGGAAGTCATGGTTTGATTCCCAGTCAGGGCACATGCTAGAGTTGTGGGCTCAATCCCCAGTGGGGGGCATGCAGGAGGCAGCCAATCAATGATTCTCTCTCATCACTGATGTTTCTATCTCTCTCTCCCTCTCCCTTCATCTCTGAAACCAATAAAAATATAAAACATAAAATAAAATCCAGAGTCCTCATCATGGCCCGGAGGGCCCACATAATCAGCATTCCTCCGTCTCCACAGTCCAGCCCCATTTCTTCCGCAAGCCAAGCCCATCCCTTCTCAGGCCCCCACTCTTGGTATTCCCTTTTCTGTAGCTCTCTACATGGCTGGTCCCTTATTCTGCAGAACTCTACTTAAACATCACCTCTTCCAAGTGGCCTTCCTTGAGCACCCTGTCTATAATAGCCTCTGAAGGTCACTCATATTACCCTGCATATCTCTTTATACCACTCTGCACAACTGGAACCATCTTGTTTGTTTGCATGTCTATCAGGGAGGGACCTCTTCTATTTTTGTCTCTGTTGTATCTCCAGTTCTGGAGTGGGCTTAGCTCAGAGCTGCTGCTCCGTACATTGCTGTGGGATGCATAGTACCACTGAGGTCCTATCTCCCTTCCCAGACCACAATCAAGTCACCTCTCTAACCCTACTGAGGCCTTCCACTGCTGGTGTACACAGCTGCTCCCCCCACTCCCCAATTGCTTACCTGCCCACCCACCCCCCACTTCTCTTATGACCACCCTGGTCCGTGCCCTCTCACCTTCTGTGTGGGAGTCCCCCTCGGCCGTCACCCGCCACTGCACCAGGACACCCATCAGGCTGAGCAGAGGCCAAAGCGCCAGCAGGGCCCAGCTCCGCCAGCAGAGAGGAGGCACCGGGGCAGCGCGCAGTCGCTCCACCGCGTAGCGCCCGAGCAGCAGCAGCTCAGCAAAGTAGTCAGCGGCAGTGGCGATGAGCGCAGCACCAGTCACAGCGGTGGCCAGAGTGGTGAGCGGGCGAGGCCAGCGCAGTGTGAGCAGCGCGCAGAGCAGGCCGCCCCCCAGCAGCAGCCCCAAAGGGCTCCACACAGAGCCCGGCTGGTAGTAGGGAGTGGAACCCAGCAGGGCGGCAGCAGCGAGCAGCAGACCAAGCAGCAGCCCCACCAGGAAGAGGCCCACACTGCGCACCAGCATGGCTACCAGCCCGCACAACAGCCCGATGCCCAGTGCGATGCCCGCACTCGCCCCGGCACTCAGCTGTGTCTCCAGCACCCGCTCCCGGTAGCACAGCAGGAAGATGACCACCGAGCCAAACAGCAACCCAGTGAGGAAGAGCACTGCCTTGAAGCAGCGGTAACCTGGAGGGGAACAGGCGCCAGTGAGGGGCCAACATGAGGTCACCCGGCTGGAGGCAAGGGGTAGAGGGGTCAGAACATGAAATCACAGGGAAACCAGAGGCAGGATACTAAGGTAAGAAAATTGGGGGTCATTGGGGTCCTGAGGGCACCAGGGATGGGGCCACTGGAGTCAAGGGAGGTCAGAGGGATAGGTCACTAGGAGTCACTTGGAAAACAGAAAGACAGGTATTGAGATGAACATTTGGTCTTTGAGGGTTAGAGGAGTCAGGTCATTAGACTCGAGTGCATCAGCGATAGGGTCATTGGGGTCATTGGAGTCAAGGGGGTCAGAGAAATAGGTCACTGGGGTCACAAGGGGATCAGCAATAGAGTCACTGGGGTCTATGAGGGGGGATTGTTCAGAGAGATGAGGTATTTGGAAATCAGAAAGAATTTGAGAGATGAGGTCTTGGAGGGATCACAAGGCTTCAGAGATATGGCATCATTAAAAGGTTACAAAGAGAAAAGGGAAGCAGGGTTATTAGGGACCGGTTCCAGGAAATGAGGCCTTTGCTGGTGAGGGGGATTGATAGACATGGAATCAATGGGAGTATTAAAGGGTTTCAGAGAGAGGGTAATATTGAGGCCAGAAAAATGGGATTATTGAGATCTTGGTGGGGAGAAGGAGCAATCAGGCAATGAGTTCCTAGCAATAGTTAGGGGAACGGAGTCAGAGGGATAAAAGGTGATGAGATAGCTGGAGGAGGGGTGGGGGGTCATAGGGCTTACAAGGGGTCATAGGGAATCAAAGAGAATTAATTATAGGGTGAAATAGTGGTTGTGGAGTTCCAGGAAAATGGAGGTCATAGGGCCATTGAGGGTAACCAGAAGAGCGAGAGACTTGCTGGTCCTGAACAGTTGGGAAGATGGGGGTGAAGGGGTCAGGGAGAGCCAACGAGAAAGGTCAAAGAGAAGATTCAATTCTGGGAAGGAAGGGAAACATTAGAATCCAAGAAGTTCTGGAGTCAGAAAGAGGAGCAGGGCATACACAAGGTTCAGAGTCCAAGAGCCTGGGAGTGGGGGCATCCAAGAGGGGTAAGGTGGCAGGAAAGCACAGGAGAGGGAATGTCGGGGTGTATTGAGCAACTGCACAGGGATTGGGGATGAGTATGGATATGGGCAGAGGAGGGAGTGAGGTAACACAGACTCCTTGGAGGCCCAGAATGTATCCTGAACCCTTAGAGGGGCACTGCCTCCTGCCCACTCTGTAATTGTTCAGCCAAGAGTTTGGGGGTGGAAAGAAAAGGACCATCTGGCTCCCATTCCTGCCTACTACCCAGCCAAGCTAGGGGGAGGTGTAGAGACATCAGAGCACAAGTCTCACCCCATCTCTGCCAAGCCTAGAAGCCAAACCTCCAAGCTGCCTTCACACTCTTTCAGGCATTGATAATGCTCCTCTTGGAGACTTTCCTTGGGCCCCCAATCAACAGAGATTGCTCCTCTCTCTGAAGTTCTGAAACTTACTGTAGGGTCACTGGGCACTTAACTCCACTAGTCTATCTGGCACCTTTGTGCAAATTTAAAAAAGGTGTGCCACCCAGGCCAGTGTGGGTTAGTTGGTTGAGTGTCCCATGCATCAAAAGATTGCTGGTTTGATTCCCGGTGAGGGGACATCCCCAGTTTGAGGGTTCAATCCCTGTTTGAGATGCATGTGGAGGGCAACTGATCGATGTTTCTCTCTCACATCAATGTTTTTCTCTCTCCTCCTCTCCCTTCCTCTCTCTCTCTAAAGTCAATAAAACATATTAACAACAACAAAAAAGAGAAAGAAAAAGGTACGCCTTCCAGTAGGCAAAGCAGCCTTGTGCCAAGGCCTAGAGTTTGGCAAGTGGAACATGAGCTGGATTTCAGGTCCCACTTGCCTATTAACTCAACTCACTTGTACAGTAGCCATCCTGTACAGCTGTTCACAGCCACTCTGATTCCCGGAGCCTACCCTGTAGGTGATCTTCATGGGTATGACTACTATCTAGCCTAGCCTACTTTACAGTTGACCTTTGAACAACACAAGTTTGAACTTCACAGGTCCACTTATACATTAGTATTTTCAGTAAATATACAGTCAGCCCTCCATATCCTCAGGTTTTACATGCACAGATTCAACTGACTGCAGGCTGAAAACAGTATTTTGGATCTATGGTTGGGAATCTGCATGCTGAGAGCCCACTTAAGTTATATGTGGGTTTTTGACTGCACCCAAACCCTCGTGTTATTCAAGGGTAAACTATAGTATGTATCAAGGTGTGAATATTCCAGAAGTCTCTCCCCCATTATACTCTGTGTGAAGGGACCATGTTTAATCACCCTGCTAAATGTTTTCAGTGTCTAGCTAGAAGAGTGACCCAAACACATCTTCACCACAATAGCTATTATTTATTGAGTCCCTACTAATTCTCACAACAACCCTATGTGAGGTAAATATCATAAAATCAATAAAAATGTATTATTCCCACTGTTCAGATGAGAAAACGGAGCTAAGGCAAGTTAATATGCCCAAAGCATCACAATTAGTAAGGTACAAAGCCAGGTTCAAATTGAAGCATGCCTAATTCAAAAAATTGTGTTTTCTAAGATCTAGAGTCTAGATCAGCGGTCGCCAACCTTTCGGACCTCACGGACCACAGGTTGGTGATCACTGGTCTAGATGATATAGGAACATGTGGTATGAAAGAAAGTAAGAAAAGGGAGTTATTCATGCTAATTTTGGTGGCGATGGCGGGGGTGGGGGTGGGGGTGAAGTTTTGGAGGAGATTTGGGGTGCATCAGGAAAATAGGGAGAGAATGGGGAGCCGAGGTGAGGGATGAATTGGGGGTCTCACCGAAGAAGCAGTAGACGACTCCAAACAGACAGCACATGATGCAGACGAGGGCTGGCAGTGCCTGGTACCTGCGCTCCAGGGGCTGTTCACAGGGTGCACCCCAAAAGGCATCATCTGGCTCAGGGGGCAGAAGCTGGAACCGCAGTGTCGCCACAGTGCCTGGCATAGTGCTAGGGACGAAAGGGAGTCACCCTCCCAGGTCAGCCTGACAGAGAGGAAGCTGGAGTCAAGGAGGAGTCCTGGGTCTCCACCAGGATGGGGCAAGAATGGGAGTGGGAGACCTAGGCAAGGACACGCTGGACAAAGGAGTGGTGCCCACATCAGGCAGCTCCAGAAACATCCCTAATTGGGAGACAAAAGACAAAGGGAACAAAAGTGTCTGGCTAGAGGGGGCCAGAATGAAGAAGTCAAAAGGGGAACTGGCTGGGGGGAGATGAGGGCAGTGTACTGCCAGTGAGGAGGCAGCCAGGAGACTCGTCTGTGGGCGGCTAAATCTGGGATTGTCCAAAATCTACCTGGGCTGGAAGCGACCTGAGCTTTTGAATGAAAGAGGCTGTGCAGAGGCCAGAGGGTCCAGGGGTGCTGGGCGCCAGAGGCCCCAGCTGCTTGGGGTCCAGGAAAAGTCCGTCGTGCGGGGAAAGGAGCTGCTGGGCCGGAGGGACCTGTCTCTGCGCGGCAGCGCCGCTCCGCCTCCAGCACCGGCTGGCACTCCAGTCCCGCGGCGTCCGGAGCCTCGGGCCGGGCCTGGGGAAGGGAAAGGAGCAGGAGCAGGAGCAGGGCTCGGGCGGCCCCAGAGCCGCGGCCCCATGCCCCGAGCCCGCCCGCGGCCTTTGGTGCTGATGGACAGCTCCGGCCTCGGCCCCTGACGTCACGCAGGCGCATCATTCGGGCCGGGGCGGGCTGCCTCTGACGTCATCCGGGGACGCACCAACCACGCCGGGGGGAGGCAGGGGGCTCCGCCCCCGGCGTCTCCCTCTCGCTCACTGAGGAGGGGCACTTCCGGGGGTCCTTCCCCTTTCACCTCCCCCTTCTCCTCCCTCTCCGGTAGCCGGAGCCCGAGACCCCTCCCCGGGGGCGGAGCCCTCGCAGTGACACGTCGGACAGCGGCGGCGGCTTCCGTACCGAAAGCGGAGACCCTGCGCGGTCCTCAACGGCGGCCGGAGCGGGATTGGAGCGCGGCGGCGCCGGGGGGTTCGGCTCGGCCGCCAGCTCTGCTCGGCGGGGTGGGAGCGGGCCAGCCGCTTGGCCCGGGGCCTCCGGATCCGCCCCCTCCCCGGTCCCGCCCCCTCGGAGCCTCCTCCGGCGGCTCCGGGGCTGCTCCGGGACTGGGGCCCGCGGTCCGGGCGCCATGCGGGCATCGCTGCTGCTGTCGGTGCTGCGGCCCGCAGGGCCCGTGGCCGTGGGCATTTCCCTGGGCTTCACGCTGAGCCTGCTCAGCGTCACCTGGGTGGAGGAGCCGTGCGGCCCAGGCCCGCCCCAACCCGGGGACCCTGAGCTGCCGCCGCGAGGCAACACCAACGCGGCGCGCCGACCCAATTCGGTGCAGCACGGAGCGGAGCGCGAGAGGCCGGGCGCCGGCGCCGGGGAGGACTGGGAGCCGCGCGTCTTGCCCTACCACCCCGCTCAGCCTGGCCAGACCGCCAAAAAGGCCGTCAGGTAGGGAGCAGCGCCGCCAGCTCCACCCCTGGGCACCGGCAGGGTCAGGCTCCGGAAGGAAGAGCCTGGCCGGCCAGGAAGTCTTTGGGCCGGATAACTTCCGATGGCTCTGCGTCCCCGGCCGTGGAGCCGGCCCGTCTGAGGCCCTCGCTGGGCCGAACATACCCTGTAGGCTCTGTACTAAACCGGCTCCACTCCCCGGTCCCCCAAATCTCCTCTAAGCTCCCTGGCTGGCTGTTGGGTTTAGACTAGAGAAATGATTGGTATGAAAATGGATTTAGAGAGAGAGGGAAAGAAAAAGGATAAAACTAGGATTTACCTGTATCTCTTGTTCTTGGGTGGGACACCTCGTGATGAGGTTTGTGGGAGAGAAATGATGTAGCTACCCCACTAATGCCACCCCAGGAGTTGAAGTAATTCTTGTGGGTAACACTGAGTTCAAATTCCAGTTCTGCAACTTACCTTCTGCGTTATGGAAGGCAAGTTAGGGGAACTCCTGAGCTCCAACTTGCCCTTCCCCCAAACGCACTCAATACACCCCTATGCGTACATTCCATTACATCATTTCTGTGATGTATTTGTGGTATAATGGCATATTTATATAGAAATAAGTACTGTGCACACGGTGTGTAGAGTATGAGTCAAGCATTTGCCTAAGTGCTGTAAGGAGATACAGTCAACCCCATTTTTCAGATATGGCTACTGAGGTACAGATGTGCTAAATAACTTGCTCAAGGGCACAACTACTAAGTAGTGAAACAGGGAGTCAGACCCACAATATATCTCTTATATCTGCATGGATATTGCCACCTCCCAAAAGCACTATGTAGGCAAGACTAACATTTCACTTAAATCCACATGACACCTGGGAGAGACATGTTATTCTCATCCTATTCATAGGTGAGGAGACAAACCCAGAGAGGACATGACCTGCGGAAGTCTATGTATGCTGCCTCCTGTCTTCCTTAAACATTTTTAAAATATTGATCTTCGAGGGAGGAAGGAAGGGAGAGAAGGGAAAAGAGAGGGAGAGAGAAATGTCCATCAGTTTACCGGCTGCACGCGCCCTGACGGGATGGAGTTCACCACCTGACCATGTGCCCTAATTGGGAATCGAACTTACCACCTTTCGGTGTAGGGACGATGCTCCAACAACTGACCCACATTGGCCTGGTTCCCATTGTCTTTTTTATCATTTTTTCATACTTTTATTGATTTCACAGGGGAAGGGAGTGGGAAAGAGAGATAGAAACATCAATGATGAGAGAGAATCCTTGATTGGCTACCTCCTGCAAGCCCTCTACTGGGGATTAAGCCCACAACCCAGGCATGTGCCATTGATCAGAATCGAACCGGGTACCCTTCAGTCTGCAGACAGACACTCCATCCACTGAGCCACACTGGCCAGGGCTCCCTTGTCTTTTTTATAATTGTATGCCTTCTCCCCCAGGACCCGCTACATCAGCACGGAGCTGGGCATCAGGCAGAGGCTGCTGGTGGCAGTGCTGACTTCACAGGCCACATTGTCCACTATGGGTGTGGCCATGAACCGCACACTGGGGCACCGGCTAGAGCGTGTGGTGTTCCTGACAGGCTCTCGGGGCCGGAGGGCACCACCAGGCATGGCTGTGGTGACGTTGGGCGAGGAGAGGCCTATCGGCCACCTACACCTGGCACTACGCCACCTGCTGGAGCAGCACGGCAACGACTTTGACTGGTTCTTCCTAGTACCTGATACCACCTACACTGAGGCCCACGGACTGGTGCGCCTAGCTGGCCACCTCAGCCTGGCAGCTGCTACCCACCTCTATCTGGGCCGGCCCCAGGACTTCATCGGTGGAGAGCCTGCCCCAGGCCGCTACTGCCACGGAGGCTTCGGGGTACTCTTGTCCCGCACCCTGCTGCAGCAGTTGCGCCCCCATTTGGAAGGCTGCCGCAACGACATTGTCAGTGCGCGTCCAGATGAGTGGCTGGGACGCTGCATCCTCGATGCCACAGGGGTGGGCTGCACTGGTGACCACGAGGTGAGAAGATAAGCCGCCCCACTGGTGCCTCCTATCTGAGCTTGTGTACTTCCCCTGAGAGGCAAAGGGGTGGTTGGAGATGCAGGCCTGGATTTCCATGCCAGTTTTGCCCTTTTCTATCCCTATGACCTTGGGTGAATTACTGAGTCTCCTGAGTGGCAGTATTTTCATACATACCAATGGAAACCATTATTGCTCAGGGTTGTTATAAGGATTAGAAAAAAATAGAGCTTTGCACATAGTAGGTGTTCAGTATTGGCGATTATTATTTTATTTGAGCCCTTGGACAGCTCTGAGATGGGATGCATGCCCATTTCCTAGATGAACCAGCAGAGGCTTGACCAAGGTTACACACAAGCTGACACCTGGCCAAGGTACTTAAAGCCACAATTCTGATTGCAGGTCCACAACAGGTCATAGGTTGGGGAAATGAGACACACTAGGAGGGGAGGGGTGGAGGCTGTTCCATCATTCTTCCCTTTATGGACCCCGACTCTCTCTCCTTAGGGAGTACATTATAGCTACCTGGAGCTGAGCCCTGGGGAGGCTGTGCAGGAGGGGGACCCTCGTTTCCACAGCGCCCTGACCGCCTATCCTGTGCGTGACCCTGTGCACATGTACCAGCTGCACAAGGCTTTTGCCCGAGCTGAGCTGGAACACACATACCAGGAGATCCAGGAATTGCAGGTATGTTCTGGGCTGGGGATAAGGTGGCAGGTCCTGTGAGGTCTTAGAGATCCTAGGGAAATAAACTATGAGCACTAGAATCAGAACACATCTGCCTCCTGTCCCTGTTTCTTTCTGTCCATTCTGAGAAGCCCCTCTAGAAACCCCCCTTTTAACTCTCAGGCTGCCTCCATCTGGGGAAAGGACAGGTAGGGGCATTGGAAGGCAGATGTTGGCAGGGGACAGGACCCACCCCGAGTGGCACCTGCCGTCTGCCCGGTCCCCCAGCTGGCCCCTGGGTCTCTGCCTTGCTCACTGTCTGTTTCTCCAAACCAGTGGGAGATCCAGAACACCAGCCGTCTGGCAGCTGATGGGGAGCGAGCAGCCACTTGGCCCGTGGGCATTCCAGCACCGTCCCGCCCAGCCTCCCGCTTTGAGGTGCTGCGCTGGGACTATTTCACTGAGCAGCATGCTTTCTCCTGTGCTGATGGCTCACCCCGCTGCCCTCTGCGTGGGGCTGATCAGGCCGATGTGGCCGATGTTTTGGGGGCAGCTTTGGAGGAGCTCAACCGCCGCTACCACCCAGTCCTGCAGCTCCAGAAGCAGCAGCTGATTAATGGCTACCGTCGCTTTGATCCTGCTCGGGGTATGGAGTACACACTGGACTTGCAGCTGGAAGCACTGACCCCCCAGGGTGGCCGCCGGCCCCTTACTCACCGGGTGCAGCTGCTACGGCCGCTGAGCCGCGTGGAAATCTTGCCTGTGCCCTATGTCACCGAGGCCTCACGTCTCACTGTGTTACTGCCTCTGGCTGCGGCGGAGCGTGACCTGGCCCCTGGCTTCCTGGAGGCCTTCGCCACAGCAGCTCTGGAGCCTGGCGATGCTGCGGCCGCTTTGACCCTGCTGCTGCTCTATGAGCCACGACAGGCCCAGCGGGCAGCCCATGCAGATGTCTTCGCACCTGTCAAGGCCCATGTGGCAGAGCTGGAGCAGCGTTTCCCTGGTGCCCGGGTACCATGGCTCAGCGTGCAGACAGCCGCCCCCTCACCACTGCGCCTCATGGATCTACTCTCCAAGAAGCACCCGTTGGACACGCTATTCCTGCTGGCTGGGCCGGACACGGTGCTCACGCCTGACTTCCTGAACCGTTGCCGCATGCACGCCATCTCCGGCTGGCAGGCCTTCTTTCCCATGCACTTCCAGGCCTTCCACCCGGCCGTGGCCCCACCGCAGGGCCCGGGACCCCCGGAGCTGGGCCGAGACACTGGCCGCTTTGACCGCCAGGTGGTCAGTGAGGCCTGCTTCTATAACTCTGACTATGTGGCCGCCCGCGGGCGGCTGGCAGCGGCCTCGGAGCAGGAGGAGGAGCTCCTGGAGAGCATGGACGTGTACGAGCTGTTCCTCCGCTTCTCCAGCCTGCATGTGCTGCGGGCGGTGGAGCCGGCGCTGCTGCAGCACTACCGGGCCCAGACGTGCAGTGCACGGCTCAGCGAGGACCTATACCACCGCTGTCGCCAGAGCGTGCTGGAGGGCCTGGGCTCCCGCACCCAGCTTGCCATGCTGCTCTTTGAGCAGGAGCAGGGCAACAGCACCTGAACCCACCCTGTACCCCAAAACCCTGGCCTGGGGGTGCTTCTCCCCAGTCACCTGAAGCCACCTTTCAGGCTCCCTGGACAGGGCTGGCTGGCCACAGCCTCAGACTCCAGGACAGCCCACTGGCCTCCTCTCCCTGGCTTTGTGGGTGCTCAGGCTCAGGAGAAGCCCCAAGGGAGGTGCCCTCAGAGCCACCCCTTCCTGCCCCTGACGCTGCTGACTCAAGCTGTGGCCTCAATATTTATGTAGTGCAGTCGCCTGACGCCAGGCCTGCCTCTAACTTCAGGGGCTGGGCTGTAGATGACTTGTTGGGAAAAGGGGGAGCTGAGAGGAGGAATGTGGGGTGTCTCCCAGCTTCTCCCTTCTGGACCCTGATGAAGCTCTCTGCCTTTAATAAACTGGCTGAGTGTGGACTGGTGATTCTGGGTTTTGAAAGGTAGGCAGGAGGCAGGGAGGGCTGGCAGTGAGGATGGAAGCTCTGCCCCGCCTGGGCCTGGATTTCCTTGTCATGCATATGCCCAGCCCTGCCCCAGCTGCCAGCCTGGTCATACATACACACAGAATTCTTTATGCCTCTTTATTCCTAATTTCGTCAGCACTTATAAAACCAGACTGGAGACGCAGGCCTGAGAAAACTCCCCCCCACACACAAACACCCCCAAGCTCAGCCAGGGTCTGAAAGGTTTGCCTGCTCCTTGTGGAGGGGACTGTGGGGGTGGGGATGGGACAGGGGGAACTGGGAGCTGGGCCAGGCCTGCTGGGCCATCTGCTCCCCCTGCCTCCATGGAGTGGGCCTGGAGAGGGGCAGGAAGTAGGAGAAGCCCAGCAGTCCTGACTCTTGGGAGCCCACCCTTTCCTGCTGGCACTCTGGGACCCTGGCTGTCACTGAATCACCTACCCCCATAGCCCCACCCATCTTCTATATCTGTACTCCCACCCCCACCCTGTCCTCCCTAAATATATACAAATGTACAGAGGGTTCCACCCCTTCTGGGATTGGCCACTTCTTCCACTTCCCTCTCTCCTCCCCTCTCCTCCATGGGGGACATGGTCTGCTCTCCAGCTCTCCCCAGCTTCCCCTTGGGAAGGGGTATGGACAAGAAGGACCCTTGTGTGAAGCAGCTGACACCAGGGTCGGTGAGAACAGGAACTGAGTGTCTTCCCAGTGAGCACCACCCTCTCCCCATCAGCCTTGGGCTGCCCACAGGCCTTCTGTCCTGGGAGCAGGAGGAGACTATTTTGGGGATCCAGGGAGGAGTCCCAGATGCCTTGGTCCTTTTAGACACAGCATTATCCTAGCAAGCGAAGTCTTCGAAGAGGCCTCCTGCAGGGCCATGTGGGTGGTGGTGGTTGGGGAGCAGGTTGCTGGCTCCCCCACCTTCAGCCCGGCCCCGGCTCAGACAGGGACTCTGCAAGGTGAAGAGGGAGAGTTCAAACCATGCCCCCAAATGTCACACAGCCAGCCTTTCCCTGTCTCCTATGGCAGAGGCTCCAAGGGAGCCCAGGAACCCCGCTCAGGCTGGTACAGAAGCCATGAGGGTGCTCAGTCCTGGGAGAAGGGGCTGGCTGCACCTTCTCAGGGCTCATTCTCACCTGTTCCTTCAGCTCCTGCAGCCCTAGGGTGGAGATGCCCCCAGAGGGGGTTCGCAGGGGGGTCTTGGGACGACGCCACACTCTCTTCAGTCGGTCCCAGGACACCTTGGGGTTTAAGAGTGAGGGGACAGTTGTGGGCTCAGGAAACTTGATAGAGAAGGGCAGTAAGGAAGTGGAGGAAGAAACATCCTGGCATCTCTCCCTGGTATTGGTAGAGGAGAAGGGCAGACTAGCCAGGTTTGTTGCTACCCAGCACACCACACTAGGACTCCCTGACCCTCTTGCCCCAGCTCCTTCTGACCTCTCAGCACCCTCAGCCCTTCCAGTCAGTCAGGGGACCCTGGCAAAGAACCCAGAGCTTGACTTTCCAGCAGCCAGCTCCACCAGGAAGCCCACATGGTGCCTTTTCCCACAGGCCCCCTCCTATTCCCCGCCAGCTGTGTGGTGGCCCCCCGATAGGCCCCTTCCTTGCCTCATAGATGTAATCGAGGATCTCCAGCAGTGTGAGGATGCTGGCCCCAATGAACAGGCCCATCTGTCCCCCGAGGTCTCCTGGGGATCATGAAAGCAGGGTCAGAGGGAGCAGGCCCAGCTGGCCCATGCCCATGGGATCTGAGCCAGGTCTCACCCAACAGGGCTGACAAGCCATAGGCAGCTCGCTGTTCCATGGCCTCGGAGGTCAGTGCTTCAAAAAAGACATCTAGGACCAGGAAGTTCTCCCTGCGGAGGTAGGAAGCAGAGTGTCCACATGGGATCACCCCCCAAGGAGGTGGCTGCCAGGGATATTCCAGGTCCAGCAGATACTGCTCTGAGACCCCTTATGCAGGAAAGCTGGTAACTACCCTCAGACACCCCAAGGCCATGAGGGGAGGCAGTTCCAGATACATGTTAGCTTCGCACTTTGAGGGTTATCAAAAGGCCTGGGAGAGCAAGAATGCGTGGGCCTGCAGATTCCTGCCTGTCTTCTCCTCCAAAACAGCAAATAGGCTTCATGTTGCCTCATCCCTATACCTCTCTAGAACCTTCAGTGGCTCCCTATTTCCCAACAGCACACTCCAAAATTCCTCTTCCGGACTTCCAAGACTGCCCACAATCTGTTGCACTGTGCCTTCTTATTAATATGCTTTCTTACTTGCTTCTCATCCCCCTCCTACTCAGGCCAATCGCCACATCACCACACAGTTCTCTAACTGGGATGCCCCCCTCTTCCTCCTTTCTCTTCCTCTCACAGACCCACCCTCCTCAGAGGCCCAGCTCATGCCTACCCTGCTTCCCTACCCACATTAATCTCTCCTGGGGCCTGAGAAGCATAACCACACCCTCACACATGGGCTCACCCACTAATTGTGGCGTGGGTTTTGTATCATAATCATCTGTCTTCACAGGACCCAGCACTGGGCCTGGCACCCAGAGGATGCTCAGCATTTGTAGACCGGCTGTCGGGTGCCAGACCCAGTGTTCAGTGTGGCCCTTCCTCATTCCTCTCCCAGTCCTTCCGGTTTCTCTCCCTCAGCACAGCATTCACTCAACATGCATTTAACAGCCCCAGGTTGCTGAGGAAAAAACACATAAACGGAGGGTTCTAAAACAATGGGTGCATGCAATGACAGAGATAGGTACAGGGTGCTATGGCAGCTCAAATGAAAGGCGTGTGGACCAACAGGGACTTTCCCAGAGGTGGAGACAAAGGATGTGACTTGGAGGATGGGTGGGGGTTAGTTAGAAGAAAAGGACTGAAAGCATTCCTGGCAGAAGCCTCATTATTAACAAAGATGCAGCCTACTCCCCGTCTCCTTCATGCACCGGGCATGAAGGTGGCTTCCACCACACACATGCACACGCACACGCACATGCACACACATACCGTATGTAGGTCTCATTGCGGTTGTACTTCCTGGCCAGGTACCGGGCTGAACCCCTGTTGGGAATCCTGACCATGGAGATTTCTTTCCCGTAGCGGGTCAGGTTGCAGGGAGTAGGACAGAAACATGGGCCCTCAGAGCCCCCACCCAGGGAGTCTGCAACACAGAGGCACCAACTGCAATGGGGGTGGGGGTGGGGGTGGGGGGTGGCCCAAAGGCTCACCAGCTGCAGAGGCTGTCCTGAGGCAGCCATGCCCACACTAAGGGCTTTACTGGTCAGCACTGGCACTGCCTAGGGGGACACTGGATGGGGGAGGGGAGAGGTCCCTTCCTGGACCAGCTTCAGGCTACCCAACAAAGCAGATGAAGACAAAGCTCCCGGCACCCTCCCACAGGCTTGTCCCTCTGTCCCCAGCTCCCTGGGCAGCAGGGATGGAGGTCCTCATGGCTCAGAGCTAATCAAACACATGAGGCCTCAGATACACAAAGGACTTGGAGAGAGGAAGCTGGGATGAATGGGTGGAAGGAAGGACAGATGGAGAGACAAAAGAACAAGTGGATGGACAGAATTTGTATGCTAAGTAAGCTGGGTTTTCTTTGTTCACACCTTCAGATCCACTCTCCACTCTCTGCCTTTCACTGTGCCCAGGAGGCTGAGCTCTGCTAACTGCATCACCTGACTCCCTCATCCTCTGGCTTTGGGTTGGTTCTGGCCAATAGGAGGCCCCAGCAGGGTCAGAAGGCCAGGAGGGGAGAGATACCAGGGTATTTCTTTCCCCGTTTCCTTACTGCCAGGCCATAGTTGACAGGGCCTTCATTCCTCCTTTCGTGACCACAGCTCCTGCCCATCAGCCCTCTCAGACAAGCCCAGCTCTCTCTCTGTGAGTTCCAGGAGGTTCCCTTCCTGCACTCATCCAGGCCTGGGGGAGCAAAGCCTCCTGGTGTTGTTAGTTCTGTGAAGTCTCATCATCCCTTATGGTTTACTTATCCCTGCTCACACACCTGTTCCTTCACTAGACACCCTTCACCCACCCTCTGATTGCCACAGTTGGTGAGTGGGACAGGGAAGGCCTCAATGTGATTCTACTGCCTCAGCATCTCAAGCCCATCCCTTCTCTCCTCCCCTGGTCGCATCACCTGGATTACTGCCATGCTCTTCCGACTCACCCCATTCAAGTCTCACTCCCCACATCTAATAAGAGTCACCTTCCTAAAATCAGATAGTATTCTTGCCTTGCCTTAAGCCATTGTTGGCTTCCCAGAGTCCCCTCTACTCTTCCGCACCCCCTCTGTGCTTTGCCCTCCAGCCACATGGACCTTTCAGTGCCCCAGACATACCCTCTCTCTGGCCACAAGGGCTTTAGCATGTGCTCTTCTTACTGTCTAGAACATGTCCCCTTTTCACCTGGGTGACTCTGACGTACCCTCAGTCTCAGTCTCTGTCACTTCCTCTAGGAAGCCTCCCTGCCTTCCCAGGTGCATGCCCCTCCCTTGGGCCTTGTAGGATCCCTGAGGTTCCCTTACCCAAGGACTAACACACTGTGTCTTGATGTCTATCCACAGGGCTCTTGTTCCCACTCTCACCACCAGCACAGGCTGTAAATGTCTGTAGAATGAATGAATGAATGAATGAATGAATGAATGAATGGCAGATCAGACAGGACCTATGGACAGATGGGGCCTGCCTTATCCACACTGGGAGCCAGCAATGCATTTTTCCTCACACCAAGAAAGGAGTCATTTCACTTCCCCAGAGAGGCAAGCTCATTTGCTGAACCAAACCTAGCAGTCTGTGTTCTCTGCAACCCCTCACCCGGCTGCCTCCACTTACCCAAATGTTCACACCTGCAAAGGTCTGCAGACCCCTGGAGGCATGGGACAAGGCTCAACCCCCAGGAAGAACCCCCAGGAAGAGACTGGGAGGAGGAGAGCCAAGGTTGTTAGGTGAAGGGAAGGCAGAGAGGTGAAGGGAAGGGTGATGGAGAGGCAGGAGAGGGAGCAGGCGCACGGACCCAGTGTGCGGTCGGCACACTCAGTGTAGATATTTGGTGGGCAGATGGTCTCATTGCCTGAAAGGAGAGAAGATTATTCCTGGAGTCTATGGTTCTATACCCTCTGTCCCACCCTATTCCCAAATGTGGGCACACTTTTGCATGCACACACATGCACACACGCCCAAGATGTGCACATCTGCACACACATGCAGGCATGAATGTATACATGCTCAAGTATATAAGCATGTAAATGTACACATGCATATAGATATACAAACATATGCACACTGGTGTGCACACATATGCACACACATTTACATACATAGGTTGAAACATGTGCATACAACCCCCAGAAGTACACAGGTATAGATGTACATGGTCACGTGTATGTATAAATACATGTCATCATGCTTATGTGCACATGTTAAAACATGCATAAAATCCCAAACACACACACTCACATGGGTATAAACATGCATACATGTTGCACACATGCACCTGCCCGTGCACATGAGCAGTCCTCTGCCCCTGGAGGTTCTGGAGCCTGGCAGGGTGGCACAGAGAGTCGGCAGGGTGGTGGGTGCCCACCTGGCATGTGCACCATTCGGCAGTGGCAGCGCTGAAGCACGGCCTCCTTTTCACAGCGCAGCCGGCAGGCAGACACACTGTAGGCCGAGTAGCCCTGAAGCTCAGGCTCCCTGAGCCCATTCTCCGCCCGGCAGTTGCCCCAGGGCTGGGGCAGATAGGTCAGCTGCAGAGGTGGGCATGATGGGGTCATGCCCAGGAGTACCATCTGGCCCTCCAGTGCCCACAGCCCCAGCAAAGTCCATGGGTGGACTGGTGGGCTGCGAGCTCGGGAGGGCAGGTCTGGTCAGCATCCCCTCTAAGCCCAAAGGCCCAGCCCCGGGCCCAACCCAGAGCCCAGCTGGAGGTGATCACCCGCTGTTCCTGGCAGGACACGAAGGTCTGGAAGCCTGGGGACACGCCGAAGCCCAGCTGGTGGATGTAGGGTGGCTCCTCTTGGCTATGGATCTGCACGCGGATGCCAGCCTCAAACGATGTCTCATCTGCACAGTGGAGAGGGGGACCTTTGGAAAGCCATCCCCGGCAGCTGGCCCTGGCCAGAGTCCCCAGGGTGGCCCTGTCCCTTTCCCGCCTGCATACTTGTCTCTCTCCAGATGGGCAGGTACTCCTCCTGCTGGATGTCCAGCATGATCTCCAGGCCACTGCCCATGCCCCCGGCCCGGCTGGGCAGGGAGCTCTGGGGATCTGCATTGAAAGTATAACACTTCCCATAGCGAGTATAGACCTGCAGGGTGAAAAAGAGGAGGGGAGATGGGAGGAGGGCTAACACTCCTGAGGCTTAGATTTCCCTGCGCCCCCTTCCCTGCCTCGGCAGCCCTGTCTCATATTCCAGGAATCAGTCTACAGCCCAGCCTCTCACCTGAGCTCCATCTTTTCTGCTGACATCCTCCCTTAGATGATTGATGGCATCTCTAGCTTAACAAATCAATAGCAGAACTCTTGACATCTTCTCAAATCTTGCCCCTCCCCCCACTCCCCACCATCTCCTCTGAGTGAAGGGTCCCACTATCTACCAAAGTTCTCCAGTCCGAATCCCTGAAACCTCCCTTTCCCTCACCAGCAACTGTCTCGGGCAATTCTACGTCTGAAATCGATTTAGAATTCACCCACTTTCCTTCCATGTTGTGTCCCCCCTTTCACCATCATCGCCCACCTGGCCACAGTGGGCCTCTACCTGCTTTCCCCTCGCCCAGCCTTGCCTCTGCCTCCAGCCCGTTCACACAGTAGCCGGAGTGCTCCTTCCACCCAGGTCACCTGTCAGCTTAAAGCCCAACAACAGCTCTCCATTCCCTGCAGAACAAAGCCCGACTCCTTCCCTCGCCTGGAAGTCTGCGTGTGATGTGACCCTTGCCTACCTCTCCTGCCACTCCGCCCCCAGCTCTCTGACAAATTCAACCTCATGGTGTGCCTTCCTTCCTCGGACCTTTGCTCACTGGGGTCCCTCCCCTGGAATGCTTCCCCCTCCCATTTTGGCAGGGCTAGCTGTTCACCTCTTAAACCTCAGCTTAAATGTCTTTCCTCACCACATACTCATATACCACACACACGTGCACAGTTCCACCTCCACCCGTCAATCAGCGTGTTTGCTGGTTTGCTAAAGTACTTAATCGAGACCTGAGATGATCTTGTTTATCTTTTGTCTCTTAGTTCAATGTCCATCTCTCCCCCACCAATAGACTGCCCCTGCCCCACTGCGGGGCTGGAGGTGGGGGAGGGGGACACAAAGGACTCTTTCTTTAAAATATATTTTTATTGATTTCAGAGGGGAGGGGAAGAGGGAGAGAGACAGAAACATCAATGATAAGAGAGAATCATTGATCAGCTGCCTCCTGCATGCCCCACACTGGGGACTGAGCCTGCAACCCAGGTATGTGTCCTGACTGGAAATCCAACCGTGACTTCCTGGAGTCCACCGCAGCCATTCAGCCACACCGGCTGGGCAAGAACGGTTTAATAAGCAGTTACTGCAGTGCTGAACAGAGCCCACCTTCTAACTCTGCAGAGAGTTCTCCAGCATAGGCACCAGATGGCACTAGCGCCCTGGGGATGGAAGCCGAGGCTCAGCTAGGGACGGAGCTGTGGTGGGGATTTATTCAGCAGCTGGGGTGGGGAGGAGATTGAGGGAGAGGTGGATGCAAGTCCCCCCCATCCCCACCTCCGCCCGCCTCACCGCACAGAGCCCCCGAGTCAAACCCATCACAGGCAGCACCTGCCTGGGGGCCAGGGGTCGGCGCACTCAATCACTCTCTCACTCCGCCTCCCCTCTCCTTGGGAACATTTCCACACTGGCAAAACTGGGAAGAAGGCATGAGGCATTTAAGGGAAAAGATATCCTAAATGCCTCCGAGGAAGGGTGTAGAAGGGAGAGGGGTTGGCTTGAGAGCAGTGGGAACGAGGATCTCATTGTGGGACAAGGTTAGGTCTCCCATCCTCACTAGGTGAATCGCCTTCCTGAGCCTCCCCTCTCACACCATTCTTCCATCACCCTAGTACACTGCCTCAGGCTCCCAAAACAAAACAAGCCCCATGCAGTTTACAAAACAGGCCACATCCACTGCTGCCTCATTTCACCCACTCAGCAACCCTGGTATCAGGCCGGTTGAATTAGCCAGATTATTACAGACAGGAAGCCGCAGCTCAGAGAGGCGATGGGATTTGCTCAAGGGTCACACAGCTCATCAGTGGGAGGAGTGTAATTCATCTAGATGTGGGTGCCCGACCGACCCCCCCCCACCAAGTCTACTCTCAGCCCTTGTTTCCACCCGGTTCCCTTGACATGTGACCCAACACCCATCCCCTTTTCTCCACTCTCTAAGCCTCTTCACTCTTTCTTCTCCAGATCTGCTGCCTCTCAATTCCTCACTTCCTCACCTGTCCCTCCCCTCCTTCTGCACCCTCGCTGTCTTCTGGGTTCCGGTTCTTGACTCTGCCTGTGTCACCCCTGGCCAACTGCCTGCTATGTGTCCATCTGTGGGGCAGCAGTGGACATTGCTGGCAGTTCCAGAGCCTCTCTCTGGCCCAGGCACTGTGCTAAATGCGTAGCATATGCTTTCCAGTTTGTATGTATCCTCACAACCACCCTATGTCCTACAGGTGAGGAAAATGAGGCTTGGAGAGGTGAGCTGATCTGCCAAAGTCTTCAAGAGCAGTGCTGCTCAAACTTCAATGTGTCGATGTGCACACCGAATCTTGGTAAATGCAGATTCTGATTGTGTTGAATGTGTTAGGGGGCAGGACTGAGATTCTGCATTTCTAACCACCTGCTGGTTGCACTTTGAGATGAAGAGGGAGAGTCCAGCTAGACTAGCACTCTCACCAGAGAGAGGCACCCTGAAGGGGGCTGGGTGCAAGCAATCTGGGCCCCCAGTGGTGTGGGAAAGGCAAAAGGGAATATATAAGCATTCGCCCCAAATTTTAAAGCGCCCACCCTCTTCCTATTCCAGGCCAAGATGTTAGAATCAGTTTTTGCTGATGCAGCCAGTTTTAAGTATACGCTCCAGTTGAGAGGCTAAACAAGGCATGAGCTGCGTGGAAACCAGGGTAGTAAACTGCTCACTCGTGTCTCCCAACACGCTGCACCACCTCGGCAGAACCCTGACTGCTGGCTACTCGTGCTCTTCCCACATCTCAGCCTCATCCATGGAATTATGGACTGTCTGAGGCCAGGAGTCCCACTTGACCACCTCGGCACCCCCAGAGCCCAGTGCAGTTTGCAGAAGAAGACATGAGATGGAGGGATAAGTGCAAACTGAACACTATCAAACAGCCCCACTTAGTACCAGGACCTGTGCTACATGCCTTTCATCTATTTTCTCCTTTGAGCTGCCAAGACAACCACATGAGGTAAATATTATTACCTCCACTTAATGATGAGGAATCTTAGAGAGGGACCGTGACCTGGCTAAGGACACACAACAAGTAAATGACAGCAGAGATTCAAACAGAACTGAGCCCGATGCCAAAACAGAATGCTTAGAAAACACCTGGTAGTGTTCTGCGAATGAATGACTCAGGTAGGTTTGGGCCAACCTCCCTACCTGATACCTCCAACAGGTACACACAGACACACGTCACATGACCCTGAGCTCAACCCTGCGCAGGGCCAAGCCCATTGGCGAGGCTCTGGCTCTGATGGCTTTGGAGGGGAGTGGTTATCTGGCCCCCCTGCCTCAAGTTGGCTGTGCAGAGTGGGTGTGACAAAGGGAGATGGGTAGAAGGACTCTGAGTGTGATGTGTATGCTTTGCAGGAAATGGACCAGCCAGACTGGCAGGGTCAGGCCACCTGCGCAGCCTGGGTCAGACCTGACTGCTGCGCAGAGCAGAACGTTGCTCTGGAGACGGCCCCCGGGTCAGGCAGGCAGCGCAGGTGGAGCCGCCAGCTCCTAAGTGGCAGAACATTTGTGGCAGCACAGCCACCATCTCTTCCATGGAGACGGCACGGCCACTCAGGCACATGGTCCCATTGCTGTCCACTGCTCTCTCCCCCTGGACAGGCCTGAAAGGAGGGCATGTGCACAGCAGCTGAGCGTCTAGGGCTCAGCCATGGGAAGGGGTAGGTTCCAGGCCAGAATGTGACCCAATGGCTCAGGGGCTATCTCCAGATCTCCCACCACCAGCCCTCTGCCTCTGCCAAGCCAGTGCCATATACGCCGAGCCAGCTCAGCCAGGTTCAGTGAGCCTGAGAGGGGGCGGTGAAAGATTAGGAAAAGACAGACAAGAGAAAAAAGCTGGGTCTCCGTGGGATGCTGTCCTCTCTGATGGAGAGCTAGGGACTACGCCTATAAGCCGAGTCTGTTTTATAGCCAGATTCCACGAGGCAAAGTAAGGGCATGGTCACAAAGTTCTCGTAGGTTTCGAATCTACTCAATTACATGCACCTGAACTCTATCAAGCCCACATCACTCAGGTATATGGGACCACAGGTTCAGACCATAGGTTCAAACTTACAACCATAGCCTTTGGCTATAATTGTGCTGGGAGGGCTTTGTCCTCCAAGCTAGGACTTGCACGTGGCTTTGCAAGTTCTAAGCCTCATTAGTCCAAGGCTTGAACCTGTCCAAATACTGTGGCTGCTCTCCACACCTCTGGACCCTGATCCCATCTCAGACCCCACCTCCTCCTTCTCTGCCCTTCTTTGCTCTCTATCTTAGTTCCCAGGTCCACCCTCCTGGCCCTAGGCTGAGCACATGGCCTCCCAGAGCCCTCTGGCCCTAGGCTGGACAGCTGCTTGATGAGACTGTCTGAGCTGCATGCAGATCCTTGGGCCCTCCACCACCTTCCTTCGGGCTAGCCTCTACCTGTCACTCCCGGATCACCCCCGCCTTAGTGTTAGCCTGGACCAGCTCTGGGTCGGTCTGTCTCCCTGGCCTCTGTCCCCTGATCTGTCTCTCAATTTCCTCCTCCTGGCCTGTCTGCTCTCAGCCTCTAGTCCATCTGGCCTCTGTTTTGCTGTCCCTTGCCTTTGGTTGGCCTGCTATCCCCCTGGCCTCTGTCTTTCCTTCCCATTGGTCCGGCTACCACCACCCTTCCCCCACCACCTCGCACCCTGTTCCTTTGCTGCCTATATCTGTCTTACTTGCTTTCCTCCTTTCCTCTCTATTGCTTAGTCTAGCTGTCCAGTGTCTGTCTCTTGTGTCCCTCTGAGACTTTTACCTGGTCCTGAGGCTGCTCCCCCCTCAAGCCAGGAACCCCTCCCTAGGTGTGCTCCCCTTCTTCACCTTGCCCTCTCTCCAGGTCTGCCCCAGTCCATGATCAGGGGTTGGGAGAGATGTAAGCGGCAGCCTTTCTCAGCCCCCTGACTTCAGTCTATCCACAGCTTCCATTTCCCCTGGCTGGCTTGGCTGTTTTCTCCCATCCCTCCCCATCCCCTCACTCTCCCTGCAGTCACAGAGACCATGGGGTTAACAGGCAATTAGCAAGTCCAGGGCTCAGAGCTGCGAGGGAGAGGGCCCAGCCTCCAGGAGATAAGAAGCAGCCAGGAGCAGCCTAGGCTGGGCTAATCCTGGAGCTAATCTGCAGCCTGGGCTTTATCTCTGCTGCCTTTTGAGGATCCTGCCTCTGCCAAGGCCCTGGCACAACACCCCCCACTTTTTCATGGCAGCTTCATTTCTCCCCAAATTCCATCAGCCCTCTGCTGCTGCAGTCGTCTCTTATTAGCATTTAGGCCCCTAGGATCATTGCCCCTCAGCCTGCAGTGCCCTGGGGTCCAGTGGAAGGGGGTGCACTTGCATATACCTGGGTTGTGACTAGCACCCCCAGGTCTGAGAGCTCCCAGCCCAGTTTTATTCAGGGGTGGCACAAGCGTCCAGGTTCGAAGCCTCCTTCTCTATTCTCACCAAGGGCAGAGGAAGAAAGATGGCATCAACTCAAAAAACCTGGGGTGACTGCCCTGGCAGAACTTGGAAGTCACTCAGTCCAAATCCTCACTGTACAAAGGCTAAAACAGAAGCCTAGAGACGCAAGGTGCATATCTAAGGACACACAGAAAAAAAGGGGGGGCAAGTTCAGAACGAGAACCCAGTCCCCCACCCAGTGGCCCCAGCTCGCTACACTAACTGCAGTCGCCCCCGGGGAATCAGGAGACCCTGGCCCCAGCTCCAGCTCCACCACGGACGGCCTGCGCAAGCTTGGTTAGTGAAGTGACTTAGTAACTTCTTTGGGCCTCAGTCTCCTCACCTGTCAAGTGAGGACAGAAGTTCCTGCTTGATTTATGTCACAGGGTGGCTGTCAGTCTCCAAATAGACGATATATATGAAAGCCATTTGCAAAGCGAAATCATATGCGTGATTCCTCAATATTAGGATAAGAGTGCTGTAGAGACCAACAAGAAGCAAGCTGGGGCAGAGATCAACATTGCATATGGTGCCGGGAATGGAGCCACATAAGCTCCTAACCTAGGGGCGGGGCACAAATCTTGAAGCCCGACAACCAGGGTTCAAATCCTGACTGCCACCAGCCTTGAACGAACAACCTAGGTTTGTGGTTTCACCTCTCTGAGCCTCGGATTTCTCATCTGTAGAAGGGGAATAGGACTCCTCCTCCTCCTAAGATTAGTCACGAGGATTAAAGATCAGTTCAGAGTGACACATAGTAGGTGCTCAAGAAAAGGGGAGCTTGTTTGGGCAACAGCGCTCCCTGCCATAATGGTGCAGCCACTTTGATCTTGGATTCCCACCAGACCCCCTCTCACAGGGCCTCATGCACCTTGGAAAGGCTCTCTCTGCATTTTGGGAGAGACAGTGCTTTCGTAGAGGCCAGAGTGAGACCCCCAGGCTCTGAGTTCGGGCTCTCCCACAAGATGGGAAGCAATACCGAGGGCACAGGCCAGAGGCCCAGTGTGGTTCCCATGTGGGCCCCGCCCTTGTTGTCTGCGGGATTTGGACTCAGTCATTTTAACCTCTTGCATCCTCCACTTCTCATCTGGTAAAATGGAAATAATAATAGACACCCTTCAGAGGCACTGCGAGGGAAGAAACAATGTATGTAAATAAACAGCTACCGTTTATTTAGCCTCACTCTGTGCCAAGCACACTCCTAAGTGCTTTATTAACTCCTTAATTCTCACAAAAATCCTAAACTGGACGTCTCTAATCATCTGCACTTTACAGACAAGAAAGGCGGCGCAGAGAAGGGAAGGAGCCTGCCAGATCACGCAATATGGCGGGGCTGGGGACCAGGCAGCCTGCTGCTGAGTCTGTGCTCACAGCCACTGTGCGATGCGATACACCTGGCTTTGCACCAACAAACAGTAGGTGCTCAGGAAACGGTGTGTATTCTAACAACACTTATTAGTCCAACACTTGAGCCTGTACGGTGTGCCAGGTGCTGTGCTTGGTACTGGGGATGATCCAGAGAACAAAACAGACAGCCTCTGCCCTGAAGGAGTTTGCTGTGGGCTGCAGAGACATTCATTCATTCGGAAGGTGTTTATTGAGCACTTACACCTTACAGGTGCAGAGCAGTGGGCAACAAAACTCCAAGCGCACAGGCATAGGCAGACCATTACTAGCAGTGATTGGTGCTATGATGGGGGGCTGGTACCCGTCTCCTTCGGGCTCCTCAGCTCTCCTCCCTGGGTTTGTCCTCTGACAGTGGAACCAGGTTTCAACTGGGTGGGAGAGTAAAGCTCCTCAAAGCAAGCCCAATCGCCCACCCAAAAAGGCATCAGACCATCAGAGTCAGACAGAGGGAGAATACCCACTCCCCAGGCAGCCCTGACCCCCTCCCCGACCACACAGCCAACACAGTGCCCCCCAAGGGCTTTTCACGGTGACTTCCCCCTGAGGTAGAAGCACTTTGGGTTTAGGAGGAAATGGGCGCAGCAGGGTTTGTTCAAATCTAAATGCGGGAGCGGTGGTGGGAGAAAAGTAGGAGCCGGGTCTAAGCCCTGTGACTCCAGGCTGAAGCTGAGCTGGAGCTCGGAGCCCCCGAGAGCTTGGGGCCCAGGCCAGCGCGCGTTTCCACCGGAGAGGAGCGCTCAGGAGCGCCAGGCGCAGGGAAGCAGCCAAACCTATTTCCAGGTAACAGTTGCCTAGGCCTTAAACCCTAAGACGTCAACTTTCCAGGCGGGAATATTTTTAATTTGTAACGGGGTCCTTCCCCGACATTCCCGCCTCTGGAAGCAAAGTTATGCGTTGAGTTTTGCTTACACCGTGGGGCGCGCACCCCCCCCCCCCACTCCAGCCGCTCTCCTCTTCCCCCCACCCCACTCCCCGCCTCCGGCCAGGCGGGAGTTCAGGAACCCAGACGGAGAGGTGGCAGTGGCTGTGGCTGTGGCGACCGCGGTGGGTGGGAGGGTGTGCGCCACTCAGGGCCCCATTGTCCCCACCGCCCCCAATCCCACCCCGCACAGACACCCTGGGTCCCAGACCGGGCCCACCCGCCCCAGAGAGCCGCACCCAGAGGGCCGCACCCAGCGCCGCGCGCTCCTCTCCGCCCCTCCTCTCTCCCGCGGGGCAGGCATCCATCACCGCGCCGAGCGCCCTCCCTCCCGTCTCCTTCGGGCTCCGCGGCTCTCCTCCCCGGGTTTTGCCTCATTTGCATTCCCTCGGCTCCCGGCTCCTCGGCAAAGTGACCTCCGCACACAGCGGCGCCAGAGGCTTCCACTGCGGAGGGAGCCACCGCCGCCCCCCGCCCGGGGAGGGGCGAAGGGCGCGAGCCTGGACGGCGGGGTGGGGGCCGGGAGGCGGGTGCTGCAGAGTCCAGTCCGGCTGGCGGCCCTGGGAGCGGCGGGAAAGGCCTGGTGCGGAGGGGCGCAGAGGGACTCGGGAGGGATTTGAACCCTCGACCCCGGGTCCCAGCGGGCGGGAATGGGGCTTGGAGGGCAGCGCCTGGCCAGCAAAGATGCGCCCCAGAAACGGAACCCCTGCTGGAAACCTGGGGTTCCCCGACACCCCGTTTCCCTTCCCCCATGTACACCCACGGGAGAGGGGCCAGCCGTACAGGGCAGTCGCCCAAGGGTCCCCAGGCCTCGCGGGGCCGCCCAGCCCCCGTCCCTGGCCCCCTGGCCCGCCCCTCCCCCCGCTTGGTATTTACACCTTTCACACATTTGTAAGCTATTATCCTGTCCACGCTTAGTCACCGCTGAGCCAAGCGCCACGGATTTAGCTCCTTTAATCTTTCCTCCTAAATCAATCCTCCATTTCCCCTTAATCATCCGGTGGCTCCTCTCTGAACTCTCGCTGCTGCCTGGGCTGCTGCAGCCCAAGCCTGTCTCTCTGGAACGGCTCCCCCTCCAACCCAAACCGATGTCCCAAGGGCATGGTGAACATTTAGGTGGTGGTGGGGTGGGGGGTGGTTTCAGCGCTGCCAGCCTCGGCCTGGGAGCCACGGTGAGAAGTGTAGACACCCTCTACTCCTCTGGAAAACAGAGCCCTCTGAACCCTCCTTCCCTCCCTGTCTTCCTGCTTCCCACCCTCATTCATCTGAGATGGTTCCAAGACCCCAAGCCTGCACCATGATGTGCAAAAAATAATAACTCAGAACACCGCCTTCGGGCTTCTTGTCCATGGTTCTGGCCGACCCCTCCCCAGCTGCTTTAAGGAGGTGGCACTGCTGGGAGAGCCTGGCAGGGCAGGGGAACACTGATAACTCACCAGCCCGAGGCTGCCCTCTCCTCCTCCGCCAGGGTGGCAGTCCAACTCTCCTGACCACCGTTAGTCCGCGCCCCGCGTTCACTGCCTCCCCTCTGCCCAGGGGTCTCAACCTGAGCAACCCTGAGGTTCTGGTGCTCCCACCTCCCTGCCCCCCGTTCCTGATCCTGCCCCTGGCGGGGCTGAGCAGAAGCAACCCTGTCGACAGCCACGAGAGGAAGCAGATTCCTCCGGGAAACAGAAGGGCAGGGGTGGGAGTCCAGAAAGAAGTACGGGTAGGGGAGAAGAGGGGGACGTGGGGGCCATTTCTTCAAATGCTAATCAGCATCTTCCGGCAGTGCCGCGAGACGCTGAGCTGATAATGAGCCCAGCTCGGGGCTGATTCCTGATTAATGAAGAGGCCACAGGGCTGCTGAGTGGGGCCGGGCGGGGCACGTCCTTCATTGCCCTCCCGCTGCCCTTGCAGACCAGTCCTCTGTGACAGTAACAGCCCCTGCCCTGGGCTGCTCCACCAACACCACTCAAATCCCTCGCTGCCGTCTCCACTGGCCAATGAGAAGCAGCCAGACTGAGAGCGCCCTCTTCAGGAGGGCCTGGGGGCAGCAGCCAGTAGCAGGGCGGAAGATGAGGATTTAGCACACTGGGTTTCTGCAATCTGTGAGTTGTAGGTAGACTTCAGAGTATTATTTTTCTTTTAATCAGGAAAAATTTTACTGAAACAATCAAGGCTCGCCCTGGCTGGTTTGGCTCAGTGGATTGAGCGTGGGCCTGCAGACTGAAGGGTGCCGGGTTCGATTCCAGTCAGGCAGGGGCACATGTCCGAGTTGGGGGCTCAATCCCCAGTGTGGGGAGTGCAGGGGGCAGCCGATCAATGATCCTCTCTCATCATTGATGTCTCTCTCTCTCCCTCTCCTTTCCTCTCTGAAATCAATAATATATTTTAAATAATAAAAATAATCAAGGCTCAGGGCTTCTCTGGACAAATTGGAAGAGGTTTTCAGTTCTCCTCAGACCCCACCCTTCCCAATTGCATGCCCTTCCCGACCTAACCTGCCTGACTCCTGAAGGCAGTACCAACCCTGAACTTAGATGTTGAATTAAATGTTCTCAGTTTTCTGCCTCAGGAGAAAATAGACCAGAGAGGACAGAGGGCTAGGGGGTGGGGACTAGAGGTAAGTTCATCTGGTAGTAAGAGCCCTGAACCAACCTCAGTGGATACCCCCTCCCTGCCTCAGGCCCTTGGAGCCAGTGGCAAAGTATGGCGTGGGATATGTGTGAAGTGGCCCCTCTCACACCGAGGATAGGGGGCAGAGATGGTCAACATGGGCCTCACCACACCAGGCTCAGGGGGAAGCCTGGACAGAAGGCAGGAGTTTGCTAAGGGGCCTCGAATTGGGAGCCAGGAAGCCAGAGAATGATAGAGGGCTTGCATGCTGCTCCCCTTGCCTTGTAGCCGTCCTGGTAGCAGCTGGGGTGGAGCTGGGAGAGGGAGAAGGACAGGGAGGGGGACTGCCCAGCTGGAAGAGGCCTTGTCTAATTGTGCCTGATTAGTAGAGAGGAAGAGAACAGGGCGAGTGATTAATAGTCTCGGCAGTCACCAGCATGTGTGAAGGAGGGGCGGAAGGGGGAGGGAAGTCAGAGCCCAGAGGGAACAGAGAGTGAAGCACCCACAGGACCCTGGTCACCTGCCACTCTAGGGGCTGCCTGAACCCCACAGAGAGGGGCAGAGTCTTAACCCTGTCTCCTCAAGGATTTTCCGTCTCCCCTGTGCCTCAATTTTCCAGACAATAGGATGGAAAAGTCCAAGGCCACATCCTGCACCTGGGCAGAAAGGTGTCCTGTTCATGTGGTGTTTCCAAACACCTCGATGTCCTCATACGCAGGCTCTATCCTCAGCTCAACCTGGGACCTCAGCCCAGAGATTGGATGCCAGACTCCGGATCACAGCCCGCAGCTGTCATCTTATGTTCTCTGATACCAGTTGGCGCTCCCAGCCCCACCCAGTCGGGCAGTCTGAACCTTGTTCCCAGGACCAGAGCAGCTCTGTCCAATACCGCAGCCACGAGCCACATGAGGCTATTTGAATGGAACATTCATTTTCTCTGTCACACTAATCACATTTCAGGTGCTCAATAGCCGGGGTGGCTAGTGACTACCATGTGGGGCAGCACATTTCTGTCATCACAGGAGTCCTGTGGGAGAGCGGTGATCTCAAGTGTGTGCTCACGCTCCTGCACCTGAGCCTGGGTGCACGAATATTTGGGAGGGTTGGCTAGCATGGGAATGTTGTAATAGGGGAGAGTGGAGTGTGGGCCTCAGGGTGAGAAAGAGGGAAGGCCAGGTGAAGGAGGAGCGAAGATACCAGTGTCTGGGTCAGAACACGGCAGGCAGTGCTGGGAACAGTCAGGTTAAAGAGAGCCAGGAGTTGGGGTGGTGGCATTTTAACAGCTGACACTTCCAGAGTGCACACTCCCAGCCTGCCAGGCAGTGTGCTAAGCCACCTCTTTAATGCTCACAGCCACCCACATTTTTTAGGTTCGAATATTCTATTGAATGGCTATGGAATCTGACGCTGTGGGAAGCTTTTTGACTCCTCCAAGGGCACACAGCTTAAAGGGTAGAGCTGAGGTTCGAATCCACATGGTCTGGCTCCAGAACCCACACACTGGGCTGCCATACCATGCAGTCCCCAGCTGAGAGGAGTTGCTGAATCTTAGAGTCGTCCTTGCATTTTACAGCTAAAGAAATGATGCCTAGGAAGAAGAGTGATTTCTGCCTTCTAGTAAGTGGGCAGGCTGAGAGCAAGCTGCAGTGGGGAAAGTGTAGATGGGGGCTTGGAGCATTGGGGCGGGGGACCAGATGGCAGAAGGAATCAGGGAGGAAGGGGAGAATATAGGTGGTGGTGAAATTAGGAGGTGGAGGTGGGAGCGGCTTGGTATGAGCCTGAGTGAGGAGAGGGAAGGGAAAGAGGACAAGAGCTGGGTGGGCTAGCATGCTGGAGGGCAGCATGGGCGAAGAGGCCAGAGTATCCTCACCATCCAGGAGCCATCTTCTCTCTCCCCTTCCCTCCCTCCTCCCCTCCCCTTTCTCACCCAGCGTGGCTCATTTCTTAAACCTTCCCAGTTCTCTTTGGCCCAGAGTAGCCTCCCTCTCTGAACTCAGGCTCTTACCATCCATGTACCTAGTTTGGCATTAATCCTGGCACCTCATGACACCGCTTGGTGTGCATGGCTGGTGAATACTTGCATGGTTGGTTAAGCTTTTGAGTGGCTCTGTCCCCATTCCACCCCAAGACTGGAGGCTGCTTGAGGACAAGGACTGGGCACTAGGGCTTCTTTGTTCTCCCCGCAGCACCTGGCAGGAAGCCTGGCCCAGGGTGGTGCTCAGAACACCATGTTGATTAACTGAGTAAGTAACTGATTGGGAGTCAGCGAAGGGATATCAGGAAGCGTGGGGGTGGGGTTGGGGGGAAGCAATCCCAGTGGTAACAGAAGCCAGAGCAGCAGCTTAGGGGACTGGGGGAGGGTGCATTACCCGGAGTAAAAATAGGCTGGAAAATGTGACATTTATTAACTTGGATTCTGGAGGAAAGGTCACAGCAGAGTGGGGAGTGGAAAGAAGGAAACAGGAAAAGCAACACAAAACACACAACAGTCCCTTCCTTACCCAAAGCCTGTCTGTCACTGGCCCTCTCACCACTCACGCCCTGGCTGTTTCTCCTCCAGCCGGTCCCTGTACCCATCTCCCCACCATCGATCTCAAACCTTTATCATCACCTGCTTGAGTCCCTGGTTCCAAATCCCCGGGAATGCGCCAGTGTTGCCCTGCCCTGCCAGGCTCGCCACAGTTCATAACGGACCTCATGCCCTCCTCAGAGACCCCATGCCACTTCTCCCATCTTGCCAATGTGCCTCAGCTTCCTCAATGCCATAGTTCATGGACCCCCATCACAGCCCAGAATCCCAGACCCTGTGAATTTGCAGCAGCAGCAGCCCTAGAATGCCAGGTCCAACGGAGAGTTACACTCAGCAGGTGGGGGAAAGGGTGCAGGCAGAGGGTATGGGGGTTCTAGGCTGCGTGGGGGAGAGGGGGAGCATGATCCAAAGAGAAATTCCTTCCCCTCATGTTTGCTTTGCCCCTCTGCCCCTCATCGTCCTGCCGCAGCCCCAGAGCTGAGACCCACACGCTTGGACTGTCCTCCTCTCCCCAACCCCAGCGCACACAAGGGCCTGTGGGAGATCCAGCTTCATCTCGCTGGGGCATCCCCAGGATTCAGACTCGCCAGCCTTGAGCAGGGGACTCCCTCTTCCCATATCCTCTGGCACCTGCTCCTCTCCTGGCAAGAACCCCCTGCCTCTCTCACCTTGCCTCCCTATCCCTCTATCTCTTCCTTCCCTTCCCTTCCCTTCCGCAGGGGTTTCATCACCCTTCCTCTTCCCTTTCCACCCCAGCCACGGCCAGGGACACAAACTCCAGTTCAGGAACACAAAGCGCCCATTGATTTCTGCCCCAACAGCACCTGCTAAGACTGGGCTCGTCCCCCTACCTCAGGCGGGTGAGGATGCCACATAGAAGAGCCCCATGGATCTGAAAGTCCACATTCACACTGCACCCCCCACCTCTTTGGGGGGACACTCAAGCTCTGGCTTTGGGAGCAGTGACTTTCTCATAAAAGAGGGGTTTGTAGCAGGATGGCAGGTCAGTGCCCTGACTCCTGTCCCAGTACACCCCTCTCCCTTTGCCCCTCCCCCCATTCCTACCCAATAGCAGGAGGACCCCGAGGCTGCAGGTGGGAGGCAGGCACCTAGCGGGAGCATGTTTCCTGGTGATAGTGAGGCAGTAAGTGAGTGAGAACCTAGGTAGGGGTGGCCCGGCCATAAGGAGGGAAAGCCCCCCGTCTCTTGGGCTGGCCCTGGAGGCTGGGCTGGAGTGGGTACCGTGTTGACAACACATATGTGCATATGCGTCTGGGCAGTGGTAACACACATGGAAACACTCACATACACAATGCTGGGAGTAAGCTGGACTGGGACAGGGATCCCAGGCACCAGGAATAATAGATAACCCCTGACTGGGTGAACGGAGCACTGACAGACAGACGGCATGCAAACCCCCCACACTTACATACATGGTGAGAGATGGCGACAGCAGTCCCGACATGGAGAGCAGGGTTGAGAGAGATGGGGGGGGGGTGTCACAAGAGGGCATGGCATCTACAGCGTGACCCCATGATCCTTGGCAGCTAAGTAAGAGCTGGAATGTGGGCACAGAGATATGTAGCTCTCTAGCTGTGTGGGTGTGCAGGTGTGCACATGAGTGTAATGGCAGGGACACTGAGTGTGTGTGACAGGGAGTGTGCAGGAAACTGTGTCCCAGAGTCACAGGGGTGTGTGTGTGTGTGTGTGTGTGTGTGTGTGTGTGTGCTGGGCAGCAATGAGGGTGAGCCATGCACACAAGAGTGAATGAGTGATTCTCAGTGTCAGAGCCAGAGCCGGGCAAGGGAGCAGCAGGAACCAGGAAACGGAGGGAGGGACTGGAACAGGAGAAGCTGGAGGGGCAGCATGAAAGAGGGATGTGTGAGGGAGTCTGTGAAAGGGGGTGTGTGTGAGAGACAGAGACAGAAGAGACACTGACACCCAGTGTACACGAAGATCCTCTCCATCCAGCCTGCCGGCCGGCTGGGCCAGCTCCCCCGGAGGCAGTCGGAGGCCCTCCCTTGCTGGAACCCTCCACACAACCTCTCCCCTTCACCCTCATTTGGTGAGAAGAACCCAGAAGCCACAGAAGAAAAGTGGGGTCAGTTGGCCCAGCCTTGGCGTGGTGCATTCCTTCCCTGCAAGCTGACCAGCTTTGGGGCCCCTGGGCCCCTCCAGGACCCCAGCCCCAGACGTGGGCACCCGGTGGCAGCAAAGCCAAGAGGAGGAGCAGCGGCAGCGCCAGGGTAAGCCCCTGGGTGTCCCCAGCTCCACAGCTGGGGAGCCAGAGGGAAACACCAGGCTTGGGGGAGGCTCGAGGCCAACCTCTGGTGGCGGAAGGAAGGAAAACCCCGGTGAGGATGCCCCCACGCACCACCACCACCCTCCGGCCACCCCGGGCCAGGCGGGCCAGCTGGCAGGACTCACCACGGAGAAGTTGCTGGCAGAGCAGTGATGCCCACTGAAGTTGCAGCTCTTGAGCATGTCGGCAAGCTGGTGGCCAGTGCGGTTGAGGATGTCTACCATGTCAGGCTCCGGGTAGCGTAGGCCGGCGGCTCGGTGCCCGTCCCGGTCTTTGGGGGGCAGCCCTGTCAGATTGGCCAGGTGGAAGATGTCAGCGTCGCTGAGTGCCGAATGCCGGAAGCGGTTGATGTTGCAGAGGGTGACAGCCGGGAAGCCCGCCACTGGGGCTGGGGCAGCGGGGTCCATTGCCAGCAGGTGAGGCCAGGCCAGGTAGCCCCGGGCCAGGCCTGCCGCCTGGTACAGGAAGACAGTCAGCGAGGTGAATAGAGCCAGTGCCCACAGGGTTCTACGAAGTCCATGGGGGCCTGGGCCACAGGCCCGGCCCAGCCCGTGCAGAGTGCTCTTGCTGGCAAAGGTGGCCAGGTCCCGGGGCGCTGCTGCCCCCCGCGCAGCCCCCAAAAGGCTCTGCTCATCCCCTGCCTCCTTCTCCTTGGGTTTCGCATCCTCCTCTGCAAATTTGATTTTGCACACAATCTCGATCGGCATCTGTCCCCGGCTGCTGGAACTGGCCAGAGCCTCCCTGCCCCTGCCCCTCCCTGGCCAGCAGCCCCCGGTGCCCTCCGGAGTGTCGGTGGTGGCAGCGGCTGTTCTTCTAAACTCAGGGCAAGCTGGAGGAGGATGGGGACAGGGTGGGGGCCCGAGGTGGGGGGGGGGAGTCACTCCCACTCCCAGCAGCTCCGCAGCCCTGGTGCTGCCTCTGCCGCTGCTGCCTCTGCCGCCGCTTGTCTCTCTCCTCGATCGTCTCCTTGTGGCTTCCCTTATCAGCACCAGCACAGCTGTCAGCCCCTGCGTGTGTCCCTGCGAGCGAGCGAGTGAGCTGCTCCGCCACGCCGCGCAGCCCCAGCCGCTCCGCTCAGCATGTGCTCTGGAGCCCACCCCGTGCTTAATAATTCAGGACATGTCAACAGCGTTTCACCGGCGGCACAGGCGGCAGGAGCCAGGCCAGGGGAGGGGGCAGCCCCCCAGCCCAGGACAGGGATCCCTGGTCTCTGCCAGAGACCTCACTGAGCTGCCCCACAAACTCTTGCTATACCCTAGCCGCTCCCGGGGTCCTCCGATGGCCCCACTCCCAGGCCACCCAAGGAAGAGTGCTGCACGCAGAGTCCTCAGCTCATTCTGCCACTTGCCTGGGCCACACCCCAGGAGGGGTCAGCCAATTCCATCTCCCAGCTCCTGGCTTCCCTGACTCCTGACTCCAGCATCCAGCCAACACCTGACCCCACGTCCCCCCCTCCGCACCCTCCCCCCACGGTGGCTTCTAGAAACTCCTTGGGAGAGCCACTTGTTTGAATGGGGGGGGGGGGCGGGCAGAGGCAGAGGAGGGCAGGATAAACAGACAAGGGGACAACATGAGGCCACCAAGATTCTTGGCTTCCTTAGAGCTTTGCTCCGGACTTCCACACTGACCATCCCCTGCCCCCTCTGGGATGCTGGCCACCCCTCCCTCACTTTCTCCCGCCCCATCCCGACTCAGTCACTCCCATGTCTGGGACAGGGGCACCTGGCTGACTTGTACATCTGTGGCCACTTTACTTCCCCAAATTTCTAGCCACAGCCAGGCTGGGGCTGGGAGTATGCTGTTGAGTGAACAGGCCAGAGAGCAGAGAGGCCAAATGGGGGTACTGGAGGGAGCAGACGGGTGCAGGGCTTGAATGGCGGGGTGTGCAATCCAAAAAAAAAAAAAAAAAAAAAAGACTGGGGTGTCTCCTGGCAGAGTGAGGCAGGGGAGCCCAGGAGGCTGCCATCCTGTGGGAGTGGGGGAGGCAGGCATGTGTGCTATTATCACAGGCAGGGACAGACCCTGTTGGCAGCCCCGAGGAGATGTCTTAGTGCCCCCAGTGGGGGGGTCACAGTGAGCAGCTTGTGATCTGGGGTGCCCTGTGAAAGGTCCTCAAGGAGGAGGAAGCACTTGTCCCCTAGAGGAAACGGGGGGGGGAGGCTGATTAATCGGGGCGCTAATGAGCAGCAGGGAGAGGAAGCTCAGAGGGGCGGGGGAGGTGGCTCCATCGATCCGAGAGCTGTGGAACCAGCAGCTGAAAAAAAAGTGAGAAGGGAATCGATCTGAGGGAAACTGCAGCTGCTGGGGATTAGAGCCCGAGGTCCACCCGCTGCCCGGTGGCCACCCCTCCCGCATGCCAGGCATCAGGCTTGCCCCTGGGACGCAGCCCCTGCCTTGCCCTGGAGGAGGAGCCCAGGGATAGCCCCATGGGGGTGGGGTGTGCAGGGAGCCACCCTTGGAGGCAAGACCAGGTCAGCCCCTTCAGTCATCAGCATGGATCTCAACCCCCACCCCCCACACACACACACCCTGGCCCTGGCCCCAACCTCTCATCAAAGTAGCATCCTGAGGGGCCCCATGGGTAAGCTTCTCCACAAGCCAGCACCCTCAAGCTGGGGAAATAAAACCCCTGGGGCCGGGGGTGGCATCTGGCAGAGTCCCCAAAAGAAAAGGGGTTGGCACTGGGAGCAGCTGCTGATAGTCCCCTTCTCTCTGGCCCCTGTCCCGCAGCCTCTCCCATGCTTTCCCCTCCCTGCTGGACTTGAAGTCTAGACCCTTCCAGTGCTTCCTCCCCCATCGCCTGGTCCTCCCCCAGCTTCTCTCTTCCCCTTTCTCCTAGTATTGATTTTTCTTTGCTTTTTTTTAAGGTGATTTAATTGCTTTTTTAAGGTTATTTCAGTCTGGGGCTCAGCCAAGAAAGTGGGGAGCTACTCCCCAAGCTTTCCCCAGTACTCATTGCTGCCCTGGACTCAGTGCATATCCCTAAGTTGCCCTGCCATCCATTGAGATCGTAGTCATACTCCCCACAACACACTGGCCTCCATCAGGAGCCAAAAGCACATCCTCTTTCCTCCTGAGGGCCTGGCAGGAAGCCTTCAGCCTCTAGAGGGAATGAAGTTGGGTGGTAACTGGTGTGGGAGGAGGAGCGGGAGCTCCAGGGCACTGGAAAGTGGGAGGGCACGCGCCCCCACTATTGCCCCACAGACTGCTGTCTCCAGTTGTCCCCCCGTCCCCATCACACAGACTCCCAGGAATCAGGCTGTGCGCAGTGGAAGTCCCCCACCCCATCCTTTCAGCCCATCCTTTGGTCTTCCCCCCACTCCAGTGTCTCCTGTTTCCCCTCCCCCCCAGACCCCCTACACCCGCTCTCCCTCTGGCCCCCTTCCTTTCTCCCCTCCCTCTCCCTGCTTCCCTGCCTGCCTCCCTCTCTGCCCGGCTGCAGTTGGGTGATAATCTCCCTCATTTAGCCTCCTGGCTGCTTCCCCGGCTCATTGCCCAGCTGGTCCCTGGGGCCCGGCCCAGCTTCTTCCCCACCCCCACCCCCAGCCCAGCGCCCAAGCTCTCCCATCCCCTCCCTGCCCTGCCCCATCTGCTCCCCGGGGACGGGCTGCCCCCTGCAGTGAGCATCAGGGCCAAGTGTAGCTGGCGAGAACCTGAACTGGGTGTGATCAAAATGGGAAGGGCCATCAGGGACTCTAGCTGGGAGTGTGAGTGCCCGGTACAGAGCGGGGCCACGGTGGTGGGGTGATTACAGGGTCTGGCTGTGAAGCCTTAGCCAGGTGTCCTCTGTCCCCTGTTGTCCCCATTCCCCAGATTAGTTCCCAGTTCAATTCTCCAACACCCCCCCGCCCCCCAGGATGAACTAGGCTTCCAGACCAAGAAGGGGAACCATGGATGGACTGCAAATAAGATTAGAGTGGCATTTGTACAGCCTGATGAGACAGGGCATGAGAATGGGGCAGAGTGACGGAGGGGACAGGGAGGGCAGAAGGGTTCTGACTCCGAGCACCTGGGAGGGGGCAGGAGGTGTTATTCCGGCAAAATAAAAAACCCCAGAATTCAGCTTGTGGGGCTCCAAGGACCCTCCAGGTCTTCCTGCATCAGGGCTTTGGGGCTCTGCCTCTTCTCCCAGTACAGGGACCCCCACGCTGAGCTGCATTCGCCCCTTCCCACAATGTGTGGCCCCAACTCCTTGTCTTGGTGGCCCCATTCTGAATGACATGACCCCCCAAATCCTAGAAAGCATTCCCCTAGTGAGAGTCCCCAGCCTCCCTGCTGGTCCCAAAGGACACCCCCTTGCCATCCTCAACAGCCCAGACACCTGTTCCAGCCCCGGCTCTGGTGCAGACCTAGGGACGAGCCACTGTGGGTGGGCAGGGACCACGCTGGGCCAGGCTGGCTGGTGAGCAAGCAGCGGTGACAAATGGGCTGTGCGGGGGCTGAGGGGCGGGGGGCGGGCCGCGGCTGATTTATCTGGGTTATTTATGCTGCGGACGAGGCAGGAGAAACGGTTAATGAGAGTCCCGGAGAAGGGGGTGGGGAGGCCCGGACGTGATCTGAAGCGACTTAGGAGGGTTAGTGTCCCACCACCAGGCCCTTCCCCCACTGCCCCCTGCACTCTGCAGCCCAGACCCCACTCCTGTGGCACCCTCAGCCCCCTTTGGGATGTTCACGCTGAGAGAGTGGGTCACTAGGGACTGAAGGAGACCAGGTCCAGGACTGAAGGGAGGCTGGAGGAACTGGGGAGGGGTCCAGGAAAGGGAGGGCAGGGAAAGAAGAAAGATAAATCTTGGCTGGACAGAAACTGACCAAGTCTGT
>PVJC01006007.1:0-56676 GCA_004026665.1 Murina feae | reverse complement strand
AGACACCCTTATGGGGCAAGAGTTGTTTCAGTGGAGCTTTTATGCTCACTGCATCTGCCCCGAGTGTGTTCCTTGTGGATCTGTTTTGTTTAGGTTAGTCCCTCTCTGGCCACTGGGTGAGGCTGGCTCCTGTATCTTTAAGGAGGTGTTGCTGCAGAAGCCTCTGACGCACTTGGAAGGGGCGGGGCCTCGGGGAGTTTGCCGGGCAGGGAGGAGCAAATAGCTATGGCGCTTCTCAGCCCTGCGCTGAGAGACACCAGGTCTCTGTGTCCCACGGTAATTGCTGCAAGCAATGCTGAGAGGAACCCGCTTTGGGTTTCCACCCGGTGCCAGTCAGTCCCCCTTCTCTGGGTGTCTGTGGGACCTCAGAAACTCACCTGGAACTGGAGTTCAGAGCCGCTGGGGACTTGTGGCTCTCCGTTTTGGAAAAGAACCGCGTCCCCCGGCATCAGCCCTTCCCCGAGCCCCGTGCACGTGCCTCCGTACCTCTGTACTTTGCTTCCGCCACTCCTCTGAGTCTCAGACTCTTCTCTAGTTGTAGGATTTTCACTCAGCCAGCCATCCTGTGGGTGCAAGTGGTGTCCGTGTGTTCTTTTCGTGGTTTTTCTGAAATAGTTGTTCACAGCTGCATATACGGTGTCTACCCTATGCCGCCATCTTGTTTCTCCTCGATATCCTTCATTTTTGTGTTATGGCTATGGAGTAGCCAATAAGACTTGGAAGTAGCTAGATAGAGAATTTATTATTCCTATTTGACCTTAGATTTTCTCCATGAGCACAGTGACTTTGAATCATTCTAAAATGGCAAGCCTCAAATCAGAGAGGAAGAAAACATTTCAAAATCAGCAAGAACTACTGTAAACTTATCTAGGAACTTTGCTGGATTTTTAAAAATTAATTTTCTTTATTTCTAGACCTAATTTTGTAAATTCACTAATATCCAGTTTTTGACAACCTAGGAATACTAAAATCATATACATTTAAGAGAAATATGAATTGAATAAAAATGTGTAGTTCAAAAGTACTTTAGTACCTTCTCAGAGGTCTCATATTCACAGTGGTGTGTATAAACCAAAGACCAAGCTATGGAAACACCTAGGATAAGACTTTTAGGTCAGTCACTGAGACATGTAAGAAGAAATGTAATAAATATGATTTGATGAGGATAATACTGAACCAACACAATTTCTATTTTAGCCAAACCACAGCAAGAACATGCTTACTCATGATCCAACATTTATAAAAATATAGAAATCTAGCTATTATTAACTGTCTATAGAAGTCATACTGGAATATTGAGATGCACAAATTAGACTCAAAATTAATGGCTGCCTAAAATTCTTTTAAATAAATCAGCATCTTCAAAATTTTTGCTAGAGAAAACTTTTTTCTTTCTTTCTTTTTCTTTTCCTTTTTTCTTTTTTTCTTAAGCAGTGGATTCTTATTGTGAATGTCTTTCTAACTGCAGGTGGAGGCAATGTTCTATTACAGAAATTGCTATTTTATTTTACAGTTTTGAAGGTATGGTAATGCCAAGAGCTGCGTAGAATGCTGACTTTGCAATAGTACATTTAAAAAAGGCCTTCTAGGTAGAAAACTAAGCGAGTAGCATCTTGACATGGAATATGCTGTTCCATCTTCATGTATATTTTTACTTACAGCCCTTTAAAGATGTGCTTCATTGTCCTTTGATGAGAAATCTGCAATTATTTGAATCACTATATGCCTGCATTTGGTGTGTCACATTTTTTTCTAGCTGTTATTCATACTTTATCTTTGATATTTTATATTATGATGTATGTAGTCACGATTTTATTTGAAATTATCCTGTTTAGATTTGCTGAGCTTCTTGAATTGTATACTTTTATCTTTCATGAAATCTGAGTTTTCCACATTTGTTTATACAAATACTATTATTTCCTAATCTAGTTATATTGGGACTAAAATTATATGTATTTATTGCTTTTGATATTGTCTCACAGTTCATTTTTAACCAATTATTTTCTTTCTGTTTTTCAGATTGATAACTTTGTATTTTATAGTCTAAGTCATTTTGCATTTTAAGCATACATATCTTAGTTCTGTGTTTGATAACTCCTATATCTCTACATCTCTAATATATTTCTGCATTTTTTTTGAATTTTGGTTACCTGTGTTTTGGGGCTGGTAATTTTTTTCTTGAATCTCAACAATGTTTAATGCTCTAAAAACCATTGTAAATAAATTTAAGGCTATGAATGATGTTATTTTTTTTTTCACATGTGCTTTAATATTTTCTTCAGCTTGGTAGTTTATTATATATAAAAAAACACTTTTCCCAGTGATTGAATTGATTTCAAACTAGAATCCAGTTTCTGGTATATTTCTAGTTAATCACTACCCTTTTAAAGCTATTTTTTTTTAGGATCTATTATGATTATCAGACTCCTCTTAGGTGGATCCCAACCCAACATTTATTGTTCTAGCCACTTTATCACTGCTGGAATTTCTGCTAAGTTTCTCACACCCACCATATCTTGATTAACTTCTCCGCATGTCAACCACTCTTGTAAATTAGCAAAATTCCAATAGGAAAAGTAACAATGAATATTGGAGTCATTATTCTGTATTTCTCTTCTCCCCATGTTTGGCCACTTATGTCTTTGCTATGTTGGTAGTTCTCTAATTTACTGAAACAGGTGATGTTATATTTTTTTCCTAGGTTTTATGCTTGCTATCAATGAGAAATTATCTAAGAAAGGTAATGTCTACCTTTGAAAGCACATCTCTTAATAGTCAAATTTTTTTATTCTTTATTGATTAAAGTATTATATATGTCTCCTTTTCCCCCCAACAACCTCTCCCCGACCACTCCTACCACCCAGCACATGCCTTCACCACCCTAGTGTCTGTGTCTATTGGTTATGCTTATATGCATGCATACAAGTCCTTTGGTTGATCTCTTACCACCCCATCCCCCAAGACACACATCCTTCCCTACCTTCCCTCTGAGGTTTGATGATCTGTTTGATGCTTCTCTGTCTTTGGATCTATTTTTGTTCATTAGTTTATGTTGTTCACTATATTCCACAAATGAGTGAGATCATGTGATATTAGAGGCCCAGTGCATGAATTCATGCACAGGTGGGGTTCAGCTAGTCCAGCCTCAATCAGAGTTGATCAGGGCTGGACCTGTTAGGAGCAGGAGATGGAGGGAGGTTAGCTGGCCAGTCTGGCCAGGGGGAGGAACTATAGGTGATTGGCTGGTGGGCCCCAACCCCTATTGGAGTGGGGGGGCATGATAAGGGGTCAGCGGCTGTGGGAGGGGCCGTGGGAGGTTAGGCAGCCAGCCCCACCCCTGATTGGTGTGTGTGGGAGTGATTGAGGGTGGAGCTGGCTGGGGGGAGGGTCTGTGGGCCAATTGGGGTAGTGGAAGCTGATTGGGGGTGGGATCAGCTGTGGGAAGGGGCTGTGGGTGATGGGCTTGCCAGCCTTACCTCCAAATGGGGTAGGGAAGGGCCTATCAGGAGCCAGCAGCCTGGGGGATGGGCCATGGGTGGTTGGCCAACCAGCCCTGTCCCTGATCAGAGTTGGGGGCCAATCTTGAGTGGAGCTGGCAAGGGGAAGGACTGTGGACCTGTCAGGGTGGTGGGGACCCATTAGGGGTGATGGGGGCCTATCAGAGGTGGGACCCATCAAGTTGAGAGGCTGCAGGAGGTTGGCTGGCCGGCCTCACCCTCTATTGGGGTAAGGGGGGTAATCAGGGGTGGGACCGGCCAGGGGAAGGGACTACAGGCAATCTGGGTGGTTGGGGCCCATTGGGACTGGGACTGACCTTGGGGAAGGGCCACAGGGGGAGTTGGCCAGCTGCCCCGCCCTTGATCAAAGTTGGGGAGATTGATCAGGAGCGGGACCAACTGGGGGAAGGGGCTACCAGTTCAGGCCAGTTCACTGGCCGGCCACAGCGGATGTCATAGCAACTGGTCATTCTGGTCATTATGATGTTCTGATTGCTGGCTATATATAAACATATATATATATATATATATATATATATATATATATATATATATATATATATATATGTTAATCTTTCTCTGGCTGGCTTATTTCACTTAGCATAATGCTCTCCATGGTTAATAGTGAATTTTTATCCACCAATAAATCTTTGTATTTATTATGTATTGATTCAATGCTTAAAAAGCAAAAAAGATATAACTAATTAGCATTTTGAAATGTTATAAATTAGTTATTTTAAAACCATAATCTTTACCAGCACCATCTTTACCATCATTCTAGGAGGAGTGGACCCTATGAGAAAAAGCAAAACAAATAAATGACCCTCCCCATTACAAATCAATTTAGTGTGACTTGGGCATAATATTGAGACAGGATTTATGAAAGAAGCAGCTGGAATCAGATTATAGGTGGCCTCATGTAGCAGGGGAAAATTTAACTTTACCTGCTGGAGCATATAGAGCCTTTGAAAGGTATAAAGCATATTCTCAATGGTGGCCATGTGACCTACAGTGGAACGATTTTTAGACTTCATGTTGCCTAGAGGGTACTATTGGCATCTAGTAGGAGGGGACCAGAGATTGTGTTCCCCTGAAATGTGTGGGACTGTTCACAAAATAAAGAATCTATATTTTCTTCATGAAAAATTTGAAATATTCTCTTGGACACTTATTTGCATTAAAGCTGAATTATAACAGTCTGAACCTGCACTTTAAATCTCTTTTACACTGATGTGCTTACTATTTGCTATAAAATACATCTAGCCCTGACCTGTTTGGCTTAGTGGATAGAGCATCGGCCTGTGGACTGAAAGGTCCCAGGTTCAATTCCGGTCAAGGGCATGTAACTTGGTTGCAGGCACATCCCCAGTGGGAGGTGTGCAAGAGGCAGCTGATCAAGGTTTCTCTCTCACCAATGTTTCTAGCTCTCTATCCCTCTCCCTTCCTCTCTGTAAAAAAATCAATAAAATATATTTAAAAAAATACATCTAAATTTCAAGAAATGCACTACAATGTAAATATAAGAAAAAACATTTCATTGTATTGCTGGTAACTTTATCAAAAGTTTTATATTTTTAAAGGAAGTATGTCACCAATGGTAATTCTATACATAGTATTTGTGTCACCAACCCACTGGACTACATTTGTTCGTTTATCCTTTGAAATTTTTCATATAGGTATAAGCAGTGGTCAATTACATCGTGTCTTCTGGTATATTGATTGTTGTCTGATCATTTATATAGTGAAATATCTACTCTATAAAAGCGAAATATTAAAATTAACCGTTTCTCCGAGACAGGGTAAGCCACGCCCACCAGCCAATCAGAGCGGCTGTATGCAAATTAGCCCAGCCAACATGGCGGTCGCCACTCACGGACCTGAGTAAACAGCTGTTTCCATTGCGGCAGGAGCGAAAGTGAAGCTGCGCCCCTCAGCTCAGCTCCGATTAAACTGGCTCTAGCGAAACACACCATTGAAACAATGTAACAATCATAGAATCCTCCGGAGCTGAAGGAAAGAGCAGCTCCGGCCTAACCAGTAAAAGTAACAATTGTTTCATTATAGACGCTGCCAGGTGAAGCAGAGGAGGCTTCGTTAGTTAGAAGGCCACCTTAAAGGAACAGTGTATCAATTATAGAAGATAACCCCAGGCCTTCAAGGAACAGTATCAATTATAGGAGAAAAAACTCCAGAAACCTGTGTCCAGCCGGCCTTACTGGGACGTTGGGTCAATGGGAGCTGTGGGCAGCCTGAAAGCCCCTCACCCAGGCTGGTCAGGCACGCCAGCAGGTGGGCATCCCCCGAGGGGTCCCAGACTGCGAGAGGGCACAGGCCAGGCTGAGGGGCCTCCCGAGTGCACAGAGCGGCTGCAGGGCGGGACAGCGCAGGACCCAGGACCCGTGATGGGAAAGAGGCGGCAGGGTTGGAGGGCACCGGGAAGCAGGAAAGAGGCGGCAGGGGGGGTCTCGGCTGGCTTGGTGGCTGCCCAGGCCCTTTGCGGGGCACCGGGGAGCGGGTAAGAGGTGGCAGGGGGTCTTGGCCTGCTTGGTGGGCTTCCCAGGCCATTTGCGGGGCATCGTGGAGTGGGAAAGCAAGGCTGCAGGGGCCGGGGTCCTGCTTGGCAGCTCCCCAGACCCCTTGGTGGCACCGGGAAGTGGGAAAGGAAGGCAGCAGGGGATGGGTGAGTGGGAAAGAGTTGGCGGCCTGCTTGGCGGCTTCCCAGGTCCCTTCCAGGGATCAGGGAGCAGGAAAAGGCTGGCCTGACCACAAGGCAGGATTTTCCCTGCTTTCTGGTGGCTGGAGGAAGATGGGCAGTAGGCAAGCTTGGGAGGCAGGCCTCACCCAGCCCTGGCCACAGCTCAAAAAAGAGAACAACATGCAGGGGAGGGCAAGAGTCTGAGAGATCAACATAGAGGGGGTGCCTGCTCCAAGCCTCCACGGTGTGCCTGGTGGCAGGTCCCCGGCAGGTAGACACACACAGGAGGACTGCTCCGAGCCTCAGATGCGGCTGGGGGCAGGTCCCCAGTGGTGACACACACACACATACACACACACACACAAAAGGCGCCTGGCAGACTGGGGCCATCATAGGACATCCACTGAGGGGTCCCAGACTGTGAGAGGGCACAGGCCGGGCTGAGGGACTCCCTCTACCCCAAGTGCACAAATTTTTGTGCACCAGGCCCCTAGTATATTATATTTATCACATATTACTTTCATTTTATTTCTACTTTATTATTTTTGTTATTTTACTAATTTTAAAAATTAAATGTATTGATAGTTTAACTGTCTTTAAATTTTATTTCAGGACACTAAAAATGCATTAGAAAACCAATTTCATAAAAACAAATGATATATTCCATAGTGCCACTTATTGGAAGAATTGTTACAGCATATATTTTTATTGCATGAAAATAATTCTGATAGCTATGCAGCAAATACACTTGTCAGGGATAAAACCGAAGATGGGTTGACCAGTTAGCTAAGTGACCATTGCAGTGGACCATGCAAGACAAAAGTTCTGAACAAGCCCGTGGGGTGGAAATGAAGAGAAAGGGATGTAATAGAGATTTTTTTAGGGAGAACAAATGCAAAATGAGTGGTAGCAAGTCCAACATATATATATATATATATATATATATATATATATATATATATATATATATATATATATATATATATATCTCCCAAAGGTTAGGTTTGCTCAGTCTTAGAGATGTCCAAGCAGCTTTGTTTTTTGTTCCTGGCTCAGTAGAAACCATTGTTATTGCACTTAGATGTCACAGACTCCAAAAATGCACATAAACTAAAAGAACTTAGTATATTTTCACTAAAAAAATTACCTTTGTATTGTTTTTGGTCACAGCTATCTAGTTGCTCAAACTGAAAATCTCAGTTATTTCTTTTTCATAACAATCACTCACCTTTCATCACATTCTATTGAACATTTTTCAGAAGTTACCTTTGTATAAATCATTTGTCTTCCTACTGCCCTCTCTCCCAAATTTAGGTCCTCACCTTCTTTCCCATAACCTCTTGCATAGCCTTCTATAGCGTTTACCTACTAACCAAGGCTGATTTTGTACCTTGCTTAAGTGTTGTTTAAAACCCCAATCTAATCAAGTTTTTCTCTGTTTAACATAAATTAATTGGTGCATCCTTCATGACTTTCTTTTACTTTAGATTAAACATTTATGATGTATTATACTTTAAGTTGGTTCCACAACAGTTTTTGAATTGTACCCTCCAACTGTTCCCTGCCTTTGTCCAGTCCTTGACTCTCACTGTAGTAGATCATCTTGAGTTCCCAAAGCATATTACAATCAGATTCTTAGATCTTTGTTTCTTCTTCATGCATTTTAGAAGATTGATGTTGGATTTATTTTCTTTTGTCAAATGTATATTAAATAGGTATTTATGATTATTTCTTTTTTTAATATATTTTACTTATTTTTTACAGAGAGGAAGGGAAAGGGATAGCTAGAAACATCGATCAAAGAGACATCAATCAGCTGCCTCCTGCACACCTCCTGCTGGGGATGTGTACGCAACCAAGGTACATGCCCTTGACTGGAATTGAACCTGGGACCTTTCAGTCCTCAGGCTGATGCTCTATCCACTGAGCCAAAACAGCTAGAGTGGTATTTATGATTATTGCAATAGCAATATTGGGCATCATGCTCTTGTTAAAGAACATAATTGCCTATTATGCCATGTAGTCCCATATAAAATTAAATTCAAGTTGTCTCCATTGACCTCCTACTCTATTCTGGAACAAAATTTTCTTGAGACTGACAACTGTCTATTTCACCAAAATCAGTCAAAAGTAGTAAACTATTCCTGCTTAACAGATTGTGCTCCTCAACAAAGCACATAAATATGTTTAGCTTAATCAACTATTATTGGAAATGAGAATCATTTTCAAATCACTCCAAAGGAAAACAAACCAACAAACTTGTAAACATGCACTTGGCACAGAAATTCAGCTTAATTGAACAATTTTAAAGAGAGAGAGAGTAAAAGGGAGCTGGAGTGAGAAGCATGTGTGATGAAGTCTGGAAAATCTGCATGTCAGCAATAATAAACTTGTTACTTAATAAGGTTAATAATAGATAAAGTCCTCTAAAGACGAATTGTTATCACAGTTGACGACCGTTTTATTAAAATGTTAATGGCCTGAGGCGAAAGCAAACTGTTCTCTTAATCTGCCAGAAGAACTGCTTTTTCAGGAATTATCATACCCCACAGCACATGGGATTTGAGCAAGCTATAATAAGCATATTTGAAATTTGGACTAGACACAGCTCCTGAGATCTTAAGTTGACTAAACTACAGATGCATTTCACAGACTCATTCATGGTCAGACTTCTTCCTCATAGTAGCTAAATATGTGACACTGAATTTTGTACGTGGAAATCTATTGTAGAAGTTTCTGTAGATTAATTTTGTTTTTCTTTTCAAAGTTGAAGGAAATAACTATTGAGTTGTTTTCTTCTTTCCTTCATCTCCATGCACATAATAAGCAAGCCAAGAGCATTTTCTAGGAAGTCTGATTGCCTGCGCTATACAATGCACCTTTGTATTTAAAAATAAAAGTATTCAGCAGCACCTTCAAGGACAATCAAGTGAGTCAACCCAGTGCCAACTATGTATATATTGTGATTTGTTTGGGCCCATAATCAGAACCCCAAAGACTTCTGCCAGATAATGTTGTATTTCTACCAAAGTACTACTAGCTCCGATCACAAAAGAAGCAGAGTTCAGATTCAATTCTTTATCAACATTTTTCACAGACTTTTCTCTTATATAACTACACATATATGTGGTGTATGTCAGTGAAAAAAACCGCAACTCGTAAATACACCATAACGTTGACTATTGTATTGTGTCTCTGAAAGCAAAGCAATAAGAAATATTCAGCATCTCTTAAATTATAAGTGATTTTAAAGGGGCTGGTTGTGGCCATGAGGTGGACTTGACAGATATGAAAAACTGTCATGCTAAAGTTAAGTGTGACATGGATTCAGGACTCTAGAAAGGACCTGAAATCTACCTAATCTAGAGGGGTCTAGTGAATGCCAAAGGTCTACACATGCTTGAGTTTAAACACAGAACTCTAGTTAAAAAGAAAGAAACAAAAGCTGTTATAAATCCAAATATTAATAGAAAATAAAAAATTCAAAATATTGCCAGAGCCAGGTAAGAGATCTATAATCAGAATGAACAAAATTCACTGTGCACCTGATTCTGTTTTCTGCTCTGTATGGGTTGGAGTGGGGGGTGACATATGAAATTCTGAACGTGAAGGTGTTCACCTGTATTTTTAAAAACAATATTGTTACTGTTAATTTTATGATTATAAAGCCAATACATTGTTTAAAGGTATTAGTAGTGTAGTTATATGCTTTTATCACAACATAGTCCTTCATGGATATATATTCATGTCAATAAATACATCATTGATTTCAGGATTAAAAAGAAAATACAACTGTGGTATTTTTCAGCTTCTCCTTTCAAAAGACAAAGCTGTCTTTCTCTCTATCTCAGTCTCTCTTTCTCTCTCTCCTGTTGGAATTATAAAATATTTGTTTAATCACCTATATTTTTGTTTGTTTATTTTATATTTTCTTACTGTTTGAGGCATTTTTTTAGTTAGAGTTATTAAAAAATTATATGCAGTTTTAAATACAAAGTTGTTTAAAGAGAAACACCAGAAATGCTCATATATGCATAAACCAATGTAAGTAATACAAAGTTACTAATAAAGTTAAATACTCTTTACTAATAGAATCCTATTTGTATACCAACTGCACAGTAATACCACAATTCACTTATCCTTTCTTCTACTTAAAAAAATATTGTCCTATATCCTCTATTTGGCCTATATTCACTATTTGGCTATTACTTATAGTGCTGATAGAATAGAAACTTTCTTTTACATGTCTTTTGGTACACACACACACACATTTCTGATGGATGTATACCAAAAATTAATATTGCTGGTGATAGGACATGATAAAGTTCAGATTTAGTGTATCTTCCCATTTTTCAAGTGTTGAAACAATTTGTGTTCCCATCAGCACACAATGAGAGTTCAGTTACTTAAAACTTCTTGAGAAAACTTGAAATTGCCAATCCTCTTAAACACAGTAATTCATATTGCATTTTCTTGGAGTCTTAACTTGTGTTTCTCTTATACATGATGAGATCGAGAACATATTCGTGGCTTTTTTACCATTTCAATATTCTGCTTGTGTAATTTGATAATACTGAGTTGCTTATCTTTAATTTTTTCTTTAAATACTTTTTATGTATTAAGAAACAAAAATTTTTGTTTTACCCAGGGAATTTTTAAAATTTGCATATTAATACCAACTGTTTATCTGCAGTTTCTTACATATTTTCTATAAGCTTATTTCCTTCCTTCTTATTCTTTCTTTCCTTCTTTCCTTACTTCCTGCCTCCCTCTCTTCTTTCTTTCTTTTCTTCCTTTTTGCTTTTAACTTTTTCTATTAGCTATGACATCTAATAAAATAAAATGTGAAATAGGTGTAATGATTTAGATCTGCTGGGGAAATGTCTATATTTAACCAATTAACATGATGTTTTGTTGTTTAGATATCCTTAATCAGGTTAAGGGAATTCCCTTTCCTCCTTATTTGTTAAGAGTTTATCTTAAGTGGAAAATTATTTTTAATTAACTTTTTATAAAAATATAACATACATATATGAGAGTGCACAAATTACAAGGATATAACTTAAGTGTACTAATAAATTCACATTATCACCAAGAGTTGGCACTATCGTTATTTTAGGATTTCGTATTTAATAATGAAGTTAATAAAGTAAAATGCAACTTTTCCACGTTTATTGCCATTTGGATATCATCCCTGGACAATTAATAAAGTTTTTTTGCCTATTTTTCTATTTAGTTGCATGACATTTTAAATTAATTTTTAGATTTTCTTTGAATATTTTGATATAAATCATTTGTCAGATACATGTGTTGAAAAAATTCTTTCTCCTTCCTGTGGGTTGCCTTTATACTTTTTATAGTGATAGCTTCAAGAAAGGATTGCATTTTGTTTTATAGTAATTTAATTTAAATTTCTTCTGATTTGTGATTATTAATTTTTAGGTTCTGTTTTATTGTTGTTGTTTTCTTGGGGGGTTTGTTTTGTTTTTTAATACCAGCATTATGAAGATTTTCTCCTAAGTTAATTTTTAAAAGCCCTTTTTAATTTTTTGAATTAAAACATTTCTCACATTTAGATCTATAATCTGCCTGGAATCAACTTTTGTGTGTGCAGTGGGTGAGGTAATGGCCAACCACTCCCACATCAACATTGATATGCAGTTGATTTAGCACCATTTATTGAAAAGACAATTTATTATCCACTTATTGCTCTGTACTGTTACCTTCGTCATAAATCAGATCACTTTATATGTATAGATCTGTGGCTAGATTCTTTGTCCTATTTCATTGGTCCATGTTTCTGGTCTTATGCTGACATTAAATTGTCTTAACTACAAATTTATAATAAACCACCTTATCTTGTAGATTAAGTCCCTCTGCTTTGCCCTACCTTTTCAATATTGCCTGAGTACTTTATTTCTCTTATTAATCTCAGAATATAATTGCCAATTTAACCAAAAATCCTGTTGAAATTTTGAATGGATTACCTTTACTCTACGATCAATGTGCATAGACGTGAAGACCTGAGAATATCAGAAAATAAACTAGAAACATGCACAAGCAAGAGTAAGTATATACACTAAAATGGGCATCTGGAAGATCAAGCTGTTGGAGTATTTGCTCTAGATTTAAAATTAATTAAGATTATGTGTTCAATAAAATAAAACACAAGGTGAAGAATTTTAGCAGACTATTAGAATCTCTAAAAATGTTAAATAAAATAAAAATTTTAAATTACCATAATTGAGAGTAAAAACTAAATATTCATAAAGAAGCTCTAGTGGGTGGAGGAAGCAGAAAGTCCAAATGGAAGCTCTGAATAAAAAGATAGGTAATTCTGAAAAGAATATGAAACATGTAGGATACATATGTACAAAACAAGAATAATTGGAATCCAAGAGAGACAGAAAAACAATTTAACAAACAAAAAGCTGAGATGGAGAACCAAGATGGCAGCATAGGTAAACACCTGTACTTGCTGCCTCTCACAATCACATCAAAACTACAACTAAACGACAAAACAACTATCATTCAGAACCACAGGAAAGCTGGCTGAGTGGAAGTTCTGCAAATAGAAGGAAAGAAAAAAGCTAATTGAAACTATAGGAAGTGTGGAGGTGCGGAGGTTTGCACAGAACTGGCTGGCAACTGGGTGTGCTGTTGCTTGTTTTTTCAATTGGGAAGGAGACACAAGCTACTCATTGCTTTGAACTCCAGTTCCAGGCAAGACCCTGGGGACGCAGACTCATATGGGAGAAACTGGACGGTCTGGCATCAGGCTGTAACATGAGGGCAGCTTTCTCTCAGAGGTGCTCACATCAATCGTTGTTCCTGCACGGGGCACTGCACCCCGAGATGTGTGAACCTCTCTGGTGCAGGGCTGACTGGCAGCCATTGCTGTTTTCTCTGTCCTGGTGATTCCCTAAGACCCTACCCTACCCAATTTACAACCTCATTCGAGCTGTGTGCAGCAGCTTTTGCATATGAGTGACTTGTCCTTTTTCAACCTAAAACCTGTCAAATGGCAGCTGGGTCAGAGACCCCCAAAGCTTTCAAAAGAAGGCTCAAGTCCCAGCAACAGCAGCCTGCCTAGCTTCACAGCTGGGCCTCATCTGGGCACTTCCAAACCCCATACAAAGAGAAGGAATCTCCAGATCTCTCTGTAGCTCCTGCTGGTTATCTTCATACAGTGGCTGACTCTGCACCTCCTTGGAGATCCAAGAGTCAGTATATCCAGTGGTCAGTGTAAGACCATACCAGATTACAACTCTTCACATCTGTAAGTGACACACTCAAGGGGCAGACTCAGTGAGCACCAAAGCCCCACTGAAGCAAATCCTGCCCCAAAAGGGTGTTTCCTGCACAGCAGTATTTCCATTACAGACACAGCTGGTACTCACAGCCAGTTGTCCTGAAGGTCAATTCCTCTCAGTGATATCAAAAGCAATCAAGGCTTAACTACAACAGGACTGTGCACACAGACCGCAAAGGGGTGCACCAAGTGTGTCCACCTCAAGTGATTGGGGAGGTTGAGCCACTGGGCCCTATAGGACATCTACCTCACAAGGCCACTCTATCAACACAGTGAAGCAGACAAAATGTGGAGACAGAAACATGTCACAAACCAAAAAAATGGAGGAAAGCAAACTACTGGATATAGAGCTCAAAACCACAGTTATAAGGTTACTCAAGAATCTCCTAAAAACCTCTGAGGAACTTAGTGAGACCTCTGAGGAACTTAGTGAGACCTTTAAGGATCTTAGTAAGAATACCAAAAAAATGGCAAAGGACCAGTCAGAAATTAAGCATACACTGACTGAGATAAAGAATAATATCAGAGAGTAGACTAGAGGATCCCAATAATCAAATTAAAGATTTGAAAATCGAGGAAGCAAAGCACATCCAACCAGAAGAGCAAAAAGAAAAAAAAAATTCAAAAATATGAAGATAGTGTAAGGAGCCTCTGGGACAACTTTAAGTGTACCAACATCTGAATTATGGGGGTGCCAGAAGAAGAGAGAGAGCAAGATATTGAAAACCTATTTGAAGAAATAATGACAGAAAACTTCCCCTACCTGGTGAAAGAAATAGACTTACAAGTTCAGGAAGCACAGGAAACCACCCCAAACAAGAGGAATCCAAAGAGGACCACACCAAGACACATCATAATTAAAATGCCGAAGGCAAATGACAAAGAGAGAATCTTAAAAGCAGCAAGAGAAAAACAGTTAGTTACCTACAGGGAGTACAACTGTCAGCTGATTTCTCAGCAGAAAATATGCAGGCCAGAAGGGAGTGGCAAGAAATATTTAAAGATAAATAGCAAGAACTTACAATCAAGATTACTCTACCCATCAAAGCTATCATTTAGAATAGAAAGTCAGATAAAGAGCTTTATAGACAAGACCAAGCCAAAGGAGTTCATCACCTCAGTATTATATGAAATGCTGAAGGGTATTATTTAAGAAGAGGAAGGAGAAGAAAAACATAAAGATAAAAAATTATGAACAACAAAGTGACAACAAATACATATCTATGAATAAGTGAATCTAAAAATCAAATGAATAAAAAATCTGATGAACAGAATAAACTGGTGAATGTAATATAATAAGGGGAATGGAAAGGAACTAGACTGACAATTCTTGGGGGGAAGAGGGTGTGGGGGGTGCGGGAAGAGATTGGACAAAAATCGTACACCTATGGATGAGGACATTGGGGGAGGGGAGTGAGGGCAAAGGGTGGAGTGGGAATCATGTGGAGGGGAGCTATAGGGGAAAAAAGAGGAATAGCTGTGGGCAACAGGCCAGTAGGGAAGGGCAGTCAGGGGTGATCAGGCCAGCAGGGGAGGGCAGTTGGAGGCCATCAGACCAGCAGGCAGAAGCGATTAGGAGACAGTGGTCCTGGACTGTGAAAGGGATGTCTGACTGCCCATTTAAATGGTCTACTATTGCCCGGCTAGTGTGTCTCAGTGGTTGAGAGTTGACCTATGAACTAGGAGGTCACAGTTTGATTCCTGGTCAGAGCACATGCCTGGTTGCAAGCTTGCCTGCTCAGTGGGTAGCATGCAAGAGGTAGCCAATCAATGATTCTCTCTCATCATTGATGTTTCTATATCTCTCTCCTTCTCACTTCCTCTCTGAAATCAATATATATATATATATGAATGATAATATGCTAATTAGACTGGAAATACTTCCAGACGAAGCTGGGGCTGCAAGGGAAGCCTGGGTCCTGGGGGCCAGAGGGAAGCCAGTGCTGGCAGTGAGGGAAGGAAGGCCTACTCTTTTTTTTTTCAATTGCTTAAAATATTACAAAGAGTAGTACATATCTCTTTTTTTTCCCCTTGACCTTCCCCTGGCCTCCCCTACCCCCCAAATGTTTTGTGTCTATTGGTTATGCTTATATGCATGCATAAAAGTCCTTTGGTTGATCTCTTGAACGAATTTCGTGCATCAGGCCTCTATCTAATCTAATAAAAGCGTAGTATTAAAATTAACCATTTCTTCAAGATGCCTAAGCCATGCCCACCAGCCAATCAGAGCGACTGTATGCAAATTAACCCAGCCAAGATGGAGGCTGGCAGTCATGGAGCTGGAGTAAACAGACACTTCCACTGCAGCAGGAGTAAAACTGTTTGCCGGTTGGCTGGGCCCCTCTGTGCTCTGGGCAACAATATATTTGCAACATTGTCTCAATTATAGAAGCCTCCGAGTTGACGCAAATAGCAGTCCTGCCTGTGACTACTAAGGCAACATTTTTTCAATTATAGAAGCCACAAGCTGAAGCAGACAGGAGGCTTCATTACCTGCCTAGGCCTCGGCTGAAAGGAACAATGTATCAATTATAGAAGATAAATAAACCCCAGAAACCTGCTTCCAGCCAGCCTTGCTGGGACATTAGGTCAATGGGATCTGTGGGCAGCCTGAAAGCATGAAAACATCCCTCAGTCCATCACCCTTGCTGGCCACACCCCAATGGGTTGAGGGACCCCACTAGGGGGCTTGGCCAGTCTGCAAACAGCCATCAGTCCCTCACACAGGCTAGCCCAGTACCCCAGTAGGGACCCAAAACCTGAAGGGGCTGTGGGCAGCCTGAAAACTGCCCTCAGTCCATCACCCATGCTGGCCACACTCCAATGGGGTGAGGGTCCACACTGGGGGGCTTGGCCAGCCTGAAAACAGTCATCAGCCCCTCACCCAGGCTGACCAGGCATGCCAGCAGGTGGACATCCCCAGAGGGGTCCCAGACTGTGAGAGGGCACAGGCCTGGCTGAGGAACCTCTTGAGTGCACAAATTTTTGTGCACCGGGCCTCTAGTGTGTATATATATATATATATATATATTTAATGCTCTATTATAGAAAACTAGAGTATCTATTAAGATGTCACAATAGTAATAGTAATGATGGCAACAAAGTAAGGGGAAGAGATTTATAGGTCATATGTGCAGGTCAATGACTTAACTCTATATTAGTCTATTTTGGCAGCCCATAACCTTTGGAAAGGTTGGGAGGAACATTAATTGAAAATTTCTGGACTAGATTTTGTGCTACTTACTTTTCTTTATGTATATTAACTATATTTAATCTCTTATCAACCCTGTAACATATATTGTTATATACTTTCTACAAAATATGTTTAAAGAAATTTGGAAATGTGTCTAAAATCAAAAGTCATGAATCTTGAATCAAATCTTGTCTGTGGGACAGATAACATTCAGGCTCATTTCTTTATCCCAAAACTTGTTACATTTGCATGTATATCTAAATCCACCTAGAGATCTTGTTAAAAATGCCGATTCTGAATTAGTAGGGGTGGAATGCAAAATATTTCATTTCAAAACTCCCAGGGATATCAATGTTGCAAGTCCAAGGACCACATTAGCAGCAGCAAAGCAGTTTTCAATGTATTTATTGTAGGAAATTTGAATACAATATTTATAATGCTAAATAGAATTTCTAATAGAAACCTAGAGAATATATAAAATGTTAAATATCCTAAATATATACATTGTTATATCTTCAAACAAGTGTTTTCACAAAATTCTTGAATTATCTTTATGAATCTAAGTTTTAACTACTCTAAAAAATCAGTGTTTGCTTCATAACTATAAGTAGAAATGGATGTATTCATTTTTTCTTGTTTTGGTGCATAAATATAGAATTACTTTTTATTTTTAATAATTGACTTAATTAGGAATGATAATTTGCTAAAATAAAAGCAAAAAGGAATAACCACCCAAAGGACCAAGATTAGTAATTCATAAATTATTATAATATGAACTATAGGGGAAAGGAATGTATTTCCTTAAAAGAAATATTTCACCTTGAACTTCTTACAATTTGCTGATCCATATTGTCTAGAGATCACTTTGAGTTGAGAAAGTAGTATTTTTATACATAGTAACCCAAGAATCACCCTGACCCCTATTCCTTACAGCTAAATAAATTGCAAAGTATGCAGTCTTTGATGTTCTGCCGGCAGGAGCATTGAGATAAGAATTCCCTCTATGAACATTGTGTTATCCTTTTGCCATTATCTACTGATTAAACCTCAAAGGCCCTTTCAAACTGTCAGGGAAAGCACACACAAGGTGTTCTATGTGGATATGTGTGGCAGGGAAGGACAGGGAGTTCTTGAATTCTACATTCTGTGAATACCTGACTTCCATCCTTAAAGCACGTTGTGTCTCTGCTTTTGGATGTAGCACAGGATTGTGTTGCTAGGAAAGCTCCTGGTAATAAAGGAAACACCAGGTGCATGCTGTAACTAGAACTCAGGGGAAATTATTAGACTCTAGCATATGAGGCAGTTGAGGGTCAAGTCCGGGGCTAAATAGATGAGAGTTTCGTGTCTATTAGCAAACAAACAACTTAAATGTATTGGGTCACAGGTGGCAGGTAGCTTATATTATCAGCAGAGGGAAAATATGTATCACACAGGGAACACTCAGAAGTGGAACATGTAATACTCTTTCATCAGTTTTATATGGATAGGGTAGGGAGAAGGTTAGAGACGGTTGAAAAAATATATTTAATTTAGATGCACAGTTGATGAGCATGTTAACTCCAAATTTTGATTAGATTCACAAAAGTGCCTATGGATTTGAACATGAGTAATATCATTTAGAAACCTGGGAATTTAATGTCATGACCTGGATTTATTGGGGTGACATCTATATCCTATATAAAAAAAAAACCTAATATGCTAAGTGTGCAGTCAACAGGTTGGCTGTTCCACCAATCAAAGCTTGCTATGACGTTCACTGATCGCCAGGGGCAGACAGTTGACTAGTTGACCAGTCGCTATGGTGTGCACTGACAACCAGGGGACAGATGCTCTGACCAGTTGCTTAGCTTGCTGCTGGGGCCCAGCTGATTAGGACTGAGCGAGAAAGGCCAGACACGCCTTAGAGCACCCTTGCAGCCCTCCCCCACTGGCCAACCTCCCTCATCTCTCCCTGGCTTTGATTGTGTATCAGCAGGGTCTCTCAGTCTGGCCTGCACCCTCCTGCAATCCCGGACCCCTCAGGGGATGTCAGAGAGCCAGTTTCAGCCCAATCTCACAGGGAAAGCACCTCTTAGCTAGAAGCCGGTCTCACAACTGGCGAGTGTGGTGGCGGTGGCAGGAGCCTCTCCCACCTCTGCAGCAATGCTAAGGATGTTTGACTGGTGGCTTAGACCAACTCCACCTGGGGAGCAGGCCTAAGCCATCATTTGAACATTGCCTAGGGCTCCCAAACTGCAAGAGGACATAAGCCAGACTGAGGGCCCCCCTCAAGTGCATGAATTTCATGCATCGGGCCTCTAGTATATATATGCCTAAGCAATTGAATGACCAAATGATAAGTCGGCTGGTTGCTGTAATATTGTGATATGCACTGACCACCAGGGGGCAGACACTTAATGCAAAAGGTACCCTGTGGTAGTCAGTGAAGTCCCATAGCCAACCTCCCATGGCTGGCCAATTTCCTACCATCCTTCTTCGCCTACCAGCTGGCCCCCCTGATCAGCCCCAATTGGTAAAGGGTGGCTGGCCAATCTTCTGCAGTCCCTTCCCCCAGGTGACCAGCTCCCCTGATTGGCCCCGATCACCAGCCAAGCAGAGGGACCCCACCCATGCATGAATCCATGCACTGGGCTTCTAGTCTACACTAATAAAAGAGAAACATGCAAATTGGTGTCACTCTGCTATGCTCACCAGCCAATCAGATGAGTATGCAAATTAACCCAACAAAGATGGTGGTAAATTTGCATACATAGGCACTCAGTGGCCTGGATCCTGGGGACATCATTGGCACCTAAGTCACTCCAAAGTAGGCTCTGTGTGGGCCCTGAGCAATGTAGGAAAGGCATGAGCCAGGGGGATCCTGGGCAGGGGAGGAGCCAGCCATTGGAGCTGTGGGGCTCCCTGCCCAAACCTAAAGCCTGGGCCAGAGGTGTCAGGCCCAGGTGGGGGGTGGAGCCAGTGATCAGAGGGGTCTGGGGGACATCAGTACTGGGCAGGGGCAGAGCTGGCAATTAGAAGAATCTGGGGGTCCCCTGCCCAGGCCTGATGCCTGGGCCAGAGGTGTCAGGCATGGGCAGGGGGCCAAGCTGGCAATCGCAGGGAGATTGCTGTGAACTACATAGGAAACACCTTTTCTGACTGCTCTTTGCTAAGCTCCCTGTATGCCACTGGTAATATTCTTAGTAACTCGGGTAACAAGAATTCAAAAAGGCAATCTAGGGTTTTTCCATCACACTCCTGGCGAAAAAAAAATGAAGTTCCGCTGCTGGAGGGCTAAGAAATGTCATATCCTGCCCTAGCTTGTTTGGCTCAGTGCATAATGCCTCGGCCTGCTGACAGCAGTGTCTGGATTCAATTCTGACCAAGAGCAGGTATCTAGGTTGCAGGCTGCTTCCTGGCCAGGGCCCAGGTCAGGGCGCATGCAGGAGGCAACCAATTAAAGTGTTTCTCTCACTTTGATGTTTCTCTCTATCTCCCTTTCTCTTCCATTCTCTAAAAATCAATGGAAACATATCTTCAGGTGAGGATTAAAAAAATAATAAAGAAATGTCATATCCTATGAAAAACACATCATGAAAATGCCTAAAGAAAGTTGTCATTTTTTCATGGAGAAGGGACTGGAGTCTGTGTTGATGAAAACACCTTGGTGGCTGTGGTGACTGGCAGTGGCTGCAGCAGTGGGGTGATGGCTTCCCCTGATTAGTCTGGTCACCTCCCACAAATGGAGCCTAGAATGTGGCTTAGGCCTGTTCCCCAAAAGGGAGCAGGGAGAGAGCCTAAACCATCAGTAGGACATCCCCTGAGGGCTCCCAATATGTGAGAGGGGGCAGACTGGGCTGAGGGACGCCCCTCCCTCCAGTGCATGAATTTCATGCACTGTGTCCCTAGTGTATATAATAAAAGCCTAAGCAACCATTATGGTGGAACAACCAGAATGATCAGTTGCTATGATGTGCACTAACCACCAGGGAGCAGATGCTCAGGAGTCAGTGCACTCCCACAGGGGGAGCATTGCCAAGCCAGAAGCCAGGATCACAGCTGGAAAGTGCAGTGGCAGTGTCAGGAGCTTCTCCTGCCTTTGTGGCAGCGCTAAGGAGCAGCAAGCTGAGCAGTAAGGAGCAGTGAGCAAGGGGGTGGTAAGGAGCGTGAGAGGGCACTGCGAGAGGGCACAGGCCAGGCTGAGGGACCTTCACGCATTTCATGCACCAGAACTTTAGTTGGTTAATAAAATTATAGAGGTTTCAGGTGTACAATTCTATAGTACATCATCTGCATAGTATATTTTGTTCACCACCCAAAGTCAAGTCTACTTTCATTACCATTTATCCCCCACTCTATCTTCTTCTACCTCCTCCACCGCCTTTCCCTCTGGTAATCACCATACTGTTGTGTGTGTCTGTGAGTTTTCTTTTGTTGTTAGTTGGTTTTGGTTTTTGTTGCCACTCTCATTCATACCCTTCCACACATAAAGGAACTTCATTGTGAGAAAAAACATTCACCATCACCCCTCACACATATTCTGAGCAATTCTGATTCACATACTTTTAAAGACTCACTGGTCTTGATCTACATTTCTGTTCAGTAACCCTTGGAAAAGAATCATCAGTTTAGTCCTAACATAGACTAAATGACACTGTATGCCCAAAATGGTGGTAGGGGTCAAGTGTTCAAGTAAAGGTGGAGCCAAAGCAATACTGCTGCTGTGGTCCTAACCTGGGATTATGTGTAGTCCTCTCCCCTGTTGCGGGAGCATCTGTGACTCTCTGACCTCTTCTCAAAATTCTGAGAGGTTGTAGCAAGCGAGGGCTTCACATTGCCTTTTTCAGCAACCATCTTTTCAAACACCCAAATCATAAAGAATAAGAAAGTAGGAATAGAAAAAAAAATCAACATGTCTGTAAAACAATAGGATAATAGGCATGTGAAGAAAGAATTATTAAGAACAGTAATAACATGGGAAGATCTAGAAAATCCTTGATCATAATATGCCAAGGATGTACTATTATAGTTTCTCATTTATGGAATTTTTAATTCAGAATGTTTATAATAAAAGTCATGTTATGACTACTATTATCATTATCACTAATGATATCCAATCTAATAAAAGAGTAATATGCAAATTGACCCTCACTCCTTTATACCTAAGCCATGCCCACCATCCAATCAGAGCAACTGTATGCAAATTAACCCAGCCAAGATGGCAGCTGGTAGCGACGGAGCTAGAGCAAACAAGAGGCTTCCATTGCACCAGCGATTGAGGAAACTAGTTGCCTAGGCTGGCTGGGCCTCTGCTCAAGGCAACAAAGTTTCAATTATAAAAGCCATGGAGCTGAAGCAAACAGGAGGCTTCGTTTCACCAGCGATGGAGGAAACTGCCTGCTTAGGCTGGCTGTGGCCTTCAGCTCAAGGCAACAAAGTTTCAGTTATCTAATCTAACAAAAGATTAATATGCAAATTAACCATCACTCTGAGACACATAAGCCACACCCATAAGCCAATCCACATCCAGCAGCCAATCAGAGAGACTGTATGCAAATTAACCAAGCCAAGATGGCAGCCGGTAGCAATGGAGCTAGAGCAAATAGGAGACTTCCATTGCACCAGCGATGGAGTTGAAACTGCCTGCCTAAGCCAGCTGTAGCCTCTGCTCAAGGCAACAATGTTTCAATCAGAGAAGCCATGGAGCTGAAGCGAACAGGAAGCTTCATTTCACCAGTGACGGAGGAAACTGCCTGCCTAGGCTAGCTGTAGCCTCTGCTCAATGCAACAATGTTTCAATTATAGAAGATAAATAAACCCCAGAAACCTGATTCCAGCCAGCCTCGCTGGGACATTGGGTCAATGGGAGCTGTGGCCAGCGTGCAAACAGCCATCAGCCACTCACCCATGCTGGCCAGACACCCAAGCAGGAACTCCACCCTGATCTGGGACACCCTTCAGGACAAACCTGCTAGCCCCCACCTATGCACCATACCTCTATCCTATATAATCCTATATAATAAAAGGGTAATATGCAAATTGACCCTAACAGCAGAACCACTGGGAATGACCAGTCACTATGACACACACTCACCACCAGGGCGCAGGTGCTCAATGCAGGAGCTGCCCCTGGTGGTCAGGGCACTCCCACAGGGGAAGCTCTGCTTAGCCACAAGCCAGAAGGCTGCCAGTACAGCAGTGGTTGTGGGAGCCTCTCCTGCCTCCTCAGCAGCACTAAGAATGTCCAACTGCAGCTTAGGTCTACTCCTTGCTGGCAAGTGGATTCCTGGGCTGCCAGAGGGATGCCTGACTGCTATCTTAGGCATGATCGCCCTGGGAGCAGGCCTAAGCCAGCAGGTGGACATCCCTCGAGAGGTCCCAGACTGCGAGAGGGCACAGGCCAGGCAGAGGGCCTCCCTTCCCCCACTGAATGTACAAATTTTTGTGCACTGGGGCTTTAGTGAATTATAAAACAGTAAAAAAAGGTTATTTGCTGTTTGAAAAATAAAACCTACAAATCGCCAGAAAGAATGTTTTAGTTAACTTGAAAAGGAAAGAAAACAAGAGAGCTACATGTCTGTTATATTTTTTAAAACTTCATTTCATTATTTATTTATTTATTTATTAACAATTATTAATGTTGGCATTATAGCAGGTGTCCCCCTTTTTCTGTCTGTTATTTTAACATTATCTCCTCCACTAACTAATTCCTTCAATAGTAGACAAGTATGAACTTCTTAAAATAGAGTTTGGCCAAGTATTTGATTGAAAAAAGATATTAATAGCATCTCTGATAAAGGAATAAACTAAAATATATAAGAAACAATTATAAAATATACGAAAGAGAGAAAATCCTATGGATAAATGGAATAATCCATAAGAGAAAGCAGAATGGCTAAGAAATATATGAAGAGGTGGTCAGCCTCATTGATAAATAAATTAATTAAGATAAAGACAAAACAATATAGAACGCCTGTTGCCAGAACCTGGAATGAATTTCTGTTAACTCAGGCCAAAGAAGATGAAACATGCCTGTATTACGGCCTGGCCATGTAAGGCCTCAGGAAACAGACCACCCTCATTGACTGAAGTTAGAAAAGTGTGTTGACCTGCCTTCCTCCCTATCCCCAGCTTTTAACTTAATGACCAGCATGAGTATCAAGCTGAAAACTGGGCTGCTCTCCCTGCTCACAAAGGCACTGATGATAGAGATGACCAGAAAGTCAATCAAGAAATGAAAAAACATTTAATTATTTGTAACAGTGGAAAACTGAAAGTTATTTAAAAGCTCAGTACTCAGCCAAGAAATGGTAAGATAATCATGTCATGGCTCTATGGTAGCATATAATATACCCATTAGAATCATGTGTTTAAAGAATACTAAGGCCGTAACCGGTTTGGCTCAGTGGATAGAGCATCGGCCTGCAGACTCAAAGGTCCCGGGTTTGATTCCGGTCAAGGGCATGTACCTTGGTTGCAGGCACATCCCCAGTAGGAGGTGTGCAGGAGGCAGCTGATCGATGTGTCTCTCTCATCGATGTTTCTAACACTCTGTCTCTCTCCCTTCCTCTCTGTAAAAAAATCAATAAAATATATATTTAAAAAAATAAAGAATACTAAGACCAAAAGAAAATATTCATAATATCAAATGAAAAGAATAGAAAATAAAAATTATAAAGTATGGCACAATTTTTATTAAAAAATTAAAAATATCTGTGTATATATGCAGTATTGGTATATTGGTAATACACCTAAGTATTGATAATGGACATTTTTGGATCTTAGGAATATACATTGTTTTCATTGTCTTCTTTTCTCTATTTCTCAAAATTTTTAGAATGAGCAGCATTTCTTTCATAAATTATAAAAATGAAAAACAATAGTATGTACTATAACTGCTTACTCTGTGTCAGGCACAGTTCTAAGTACTTCATATGTATAAATTCTTTCAATCTTCACAATAGATCTGTGAAGTTGTGAAGTCAGTAGTGTAATTGCATCTATTTATCTTATACTTGGCGGTTCCTGACACAGAATTTAAGCAAATTACTCCATGGCATTTTGGCTCTGGAATCTGAGTACAGACACTATACATACTGTCTCCCCAGTTTCCTTATTTAATGCACACCTGTAGATAAGCCTTAATGCAATCTCATGCTGTAAGTTGGTGGCTTTTTTTTTGGTTTTGTGTTTTTCTTCTGCTCTGTTTCTTTTCTTTCTTTCTTTTATTTATTGATTAAGGTATTACATGTTTCCTTATTCTCCCTCCCCCCCCCCCACTCATGCCCTCACCTCCCTAGTGTCTGTGTCCATTGGTTAGGCTTATATGCATGCATACTAGTCCTTTGGTTGATCAGTCCTCCTTACCCCCACCCTCCCCTGCCTTTCCTCTGAGGTTTGACAGTTTGATTGATGCTTCTCTGTCTCTGGATCTGTTTTTGTTCATCAGTTTATGTTGTTCATTATATTCCACAAATGAGTGAAATCATGTGATATTTATCTTTCTCTGACTGACTTATTTTGCTTAGTATAATGCTCTCCAGCTCCATCCATGCAGTTGCCAATGGTAGGAGTTCCTTCCTTTTTACAGCAGCATAGTATTCCATTGTGTAGCTGTACCACAGTTTTCTAATCCACTCAGACACTTAGGCTGTTTCCGGATCTTACTATTGTAAATTGTGCTGCTGTAAAAGCTTTCTAATCTGGGAGAGAAAAAAATAATACAAGAAAGGATAAGTAAGAGCCTGAAAAATAGAAGACCCATTTCAAAATAGTGTCCTTAATCCTAGAGTAAAGTAACATGTATATACATAGTTGTTTTAAGGAGAGAAAGTGACTAGCTTAATGTCATTTGGTTTTATGTGTTTCCTCTGAGAAGTGGATATGAGAAACGAGACTTGTATTGCTCCATAATTAACCACAGAAGCGTCAGCAAAGCTGTGTGCTTTATTAGCCACTGATAATGACTTCTGAAGGGAGTGCTAATGGGGTCCTACTTTGGAGAAGTCACAGAGTACACAGCTCTTCACCCTTGTTGGACTCCCAGGCAGCAAGTCTTCATCTCCAGGGAGACTGTGGCATCAAGATGGACTAGTAAGAATATGCTCCCAGCCTTCTAGCCTACCTCTTCACATAATGAATATCTGGTAAGCTGCTCATGTTTTTGGATCATTTATTTGCAATTTTGTGATGTGAGACTCCAGTATGTGTGTGTTTGAGAGAGAGAGAGAGAGAGAGAGAGAGAGAGAGAGAGAGAGAAATATTGAGAGATGGTAGGAATTGGCTTACACAGTAGTTATGGAAGCCAAGAAGCCCCATGTCTTCAGACTGAAGAACCAGGAAAGCCTATGGTGTAATTCAGTCCCAGTATGAAGGCCTGAGAATTGCAGGGATGCATCTCCACTTGAATTCAAAAGCTTGGGAAAAAGGAGTGATGCTTAAGGGCAGAAAATAGGAATTTCTTAACCTCAATCAGAGAAACAGAAAGAGCAAATTTTTCCCTCCTCTGCCTTTTGATCTACTAGTGTCCTCAACAGATTGAACAGTGCCTTCCACATTTGTGAGGGTGATCTTTGTTACTCAGTTTTCAGATTCAAAGCCTGATTTCTTCCCGAGACACCCTCACAGACACACCTAGAAATAATGTTTTACTGGCTATCTGGGCATTTCTTAGGTCAGTCAGGTTGACACAAAATTAACCATTGCACCCAGGAAATATCAGGATCCTAACAGCTTGCCTTTTACAACCAAGTAATGATTTATTGTCCGGGTTTAGACACATTCATTGCTTCTTCAGGAATTAGATGTAACTGATCACTGAGTTCACTCTATCTGTTATGAAAGAGCTGTCCCATCATCTTTTTCCCTCACACCCAAACCATTTCTATTTGCTTCAAGCTCTGATGCTAGGTCTTTTACTGATTAAACTTTTAGACATTTATTTGGGGATACAGACTCTTGTCAGCACTAACTTGTTATGGTGCCCTTCTAAGTACTTTTTCTCCAGTGTTGCAGCGAACTGGGAGATCTTATTTAGCATTTATTAAATAGTAACTAGCTAATTACTCAAAGTAGCTATTTACATATTGAATTTATTTTTCTTGGCATCTTTAATGTCTGATTAACATTTTCTTCCTACAGCTGGAATATACTTACCAGAATAAAACATTCCCTTATTTAATCTCAAGTGGAATATATGGTAAGTGTGATCATTTTAATTTGTGTCATTTATTAGCAGGAAAGAGGTATCGTACAGGTGGGATGCTTCATCACATGCCAATTAGCAGGTGGCTTAGAGGGCAAGAGGGAGAACTCCTTTACCAAAGGGATTATAGATGTTGCAGAAGGTGAAGTTCAGCTATGGGAAGAATAAAGGAAATGACATTGGGATGCCTGATTTTGGAGACTGGGGACAGAACTTAAAGCGATAATGATAACACTGTATAGATATCCCAAGAGAATACTCAAAATAGAAGGTCTGGCATCCTCTGTGTAAAAAATCACGTTTTCTTTGTCTAGTCATACAAGAACCACAGAAAGTTAGAGCTAAAGAAGACTTTACTGATATAATTAAAGTGTATTATATAAACAAGAGAACCGAGGCACAGAGAAGTTTTGCCTTAATGCAGTTTAAGTTGGTTCCAAGGACAGATGTAAAATCTAAGTTGGCTCTCTCTTATTCCATTGAATTTTTAAGAAGCCCATATGGCAGCCTTTCTTGCCTCCAACATGATGTTCTCAGTTGGTCTCTTGGTCTCTTGATGAATTATATTAGGGTGTTTCATTAACCTGCATTTATATGAGGGAGAGGTTCAAAGCTTGTTTTCAAAATAGTTTATGAGAGGGAGAGAGAGAGAGAGAGAGAGAGAGAGAGAGAGAGAGAGAGAGAGAGAGAATACAGAATAAGGTCCCAAAGCTGTTTATGGTTCCAGAATTTGGAAATAACTTTGTGGGAAAGTGACGTTGGTTTGGCTAGGGAGCAGTACTGTAGTTCACTGTGAAACTTGTTGACTTGTTGAGTTTCTTTCTTTCTTTTTTTTTTTAATATATTTTTACTAGTGTCCTGGTGCACAAAATTAATGCACATTAAAAAGGAATTAATTAGAGGAAATATTTTAATATTGCTATTTGCCCTTTCTCTATAATAGAAGTGTTAGAGATGAAAGAAAATTAGTAAAATGTATATGAAAACCTCCCTCCTGTCAGAGTCTGGGGCACGCTGTGGGACCCAGAGTCAAGTCCCAACCCACCCATGTGCACCAGGAAATCACGTGAGACTCAGACCTAACTAGCCCCACCCCTGTCAAGCCCCACCAGGTGCAGACTCAGTACCCCCTTCAACCCCTGTTAGGTAGGGTGCAGCATCAGGTCCCCAGTCAAGCCCTGCTTGGCAGGGGGTGCAACTTCAGGTTCCCTGGCACAGAGACTGGGTGGGGGCATGGACTGAGGTCCCTCAGCTTGGCACCAGGTCAGAGGGCACGGCCTGAGGTCCCCCAATCTGATGCCAGGGCAGGGGGTATGACCTGAGGTCTCCCGTCAAGCCCTGCTGGGCAGAAGGCATAGCCTGAAGTTCCCCTTCAAGCACCACTGGGCAAGGGGTGTGGCGTGAGACCCCCCTCAAGCCCCCTGGGCTTGGGGCATGGCCTGATGTCCCCCCTCAAGCCTCACTGGGTGGGGGGCACAGCCTGAGGTCCCCCGCCCAGACCCAGCGTCATGCAGCCTCAAGTCCCTGCTTATCACGTGTTACAAAAACCCCACCTCCCCTGTGGGCACAGCCATCTTGTTATGGTGTGATGGAGTGAGGGTCAATTTGTATATTACCTCTTTATTATATAGGATTGATTTCAGAGAGGAAGGGAGAAAGAGAGAGAGATAGAAACATCAATGATGAGAGAGAATCACTAATTGGCTTCCTCCTGCATGCCCCCTACAGGGGATTGAGCCTGCAACCTGGGCATGTGCTCTTGACCAGAATTGAACCTGAAACTCTTCAGTCCGCAGACCTATGCTCTATTCACTGAGCCAAACCGGCTAGGACGACCTATTGAATTTCTTGCTTCTTTAATGTTTTGGTTCCTGAAAGCTAATAGTGTTATATTGAAAAGATTTGATTAATATTAACTTAGAGTTTAATTTTATGGCCTACTCAAACCATAACTGTTTATTGTAATTCTTAGCTCAAGTTGAAAACTAAAATATTGCAAAGCATATGCTGATCTTAATATATAACAAGTACACAATAACTATTTCTTGACTGAATTAATGAATGCAGAGCTTCCTTTCATGGTTATTCAGGTTGTGTCCTACACAAGAGGCTCAGACTCTTGCCCTCTGGTTACCAAGCCTGGTGCCCTGGCATGTGGCTACTTCCACCCTTGAAGAGGTGCAATTTCCTCTCGGTCTACCCATTTTTCTTAATTTACACAAATGTGCTATTCAAGCTAGTTGTGGTCTCAAATGAACGTATGAAACCTATCATGAAAGAAGCAAGGACCAACTGTGAAGTTCAAAGTGCTGCCATTGCAGTGGTAACACCCAGTAATGAGTAAGAGATCAAGACAACTGTCTGGGATTGTTGATTGTTTCTTTCTGTGCATGTATTATTTCTTTCTTGTGAACTCATGATGTTCTTTAGAGGTACTACCACATCATTTAAAAACAATAACATTCTCTCATATTATGCTTTAAAGTTTTGAAATGAATCTTTTATACTGAAGGCATAGATGCAATATACCTCTGTCTCACCATATATTAGAAATTCAACAAATATTTGTGTAATTATATGAACAAATTGGATTGAAAGATTTGTGGAAGTAGGAACTATGTCAATACATTCAGCTTCCAGCATTGAGTGCAGAATCAATTTTATTAACTGTTTGAGGAAGTACGTTGAGCTGACTAAATCCAACATTGCTCTTGGAGGATTGTAAAGACTCCAAACTTCTTTCAGGGGTTGATGTATTTGGGGATGATTTTTCTTGATTTGTTGCAGGTTTTCTAATGGAACTCAGCTATTTACAGGTGTATAACATCAGCTGAATTCTCTGCTTTCACTCTCTACCCTTCTTCACCCTGCTTTGGGCAATGGGATGCTGACTCATATGAATGGCACAAACAAGCTCTGGTGTCCTCTGGTTTCTAGTTGGGTTCAGTCAGCAGGGAATCAGAGGGAGGAGATGGAGGTCTGGTTATTTGTTTCTCTAGCCTTTTCTCTGAGGAGTTGCCTCAAGGTTTTCTGTGTCCCTCAACCTGAGGTCTTAGGGCAGTGGCTCTCAACCTGTGGGTTGCGACCCCTTTGGTGGTCGAGCAACCCTTTCACAGAGGTCACCTAAGATCATCCTGCATATCAGATATTTACATTATGATTCATAACAGTAGCAACATTACAGTTATGAAGTAGCAACGAAAATAATTTTATGGTTGGGTGACAACATGAGGAGCTGTATTGAAAGGGCCAGAAGGTTGAGAACCACTGTCTCAGGGTCTCCAGGTGGCTTCTTATGTATTACTTTCTTCTAAGTACCAATGACCGTTCCCTCATGTCACTCCATTGGGCCCAGGAGTGATAGTGGCTCAGATATTATCTCTAACTGGTTTTGAGCTATTCCTTATAGTTTTCCTACATTCTGCCGACATCTTTGTAAATAGTTCCCTATTTTCCCCTTCTCAAATTACCCCAGTTTGAGTGTGCCAGCTATCTCATCTTGGACCCGGCTGATTAACACTGTGCTCAACGATGAGTAAAAGATATGAAACAGCTGGAATCCCTGCCCTGCACATCTGTGCTAGTTTGTTAGTCTCTTTGGCAACCACCTAGCATGGTTTTCTGACTCCTCTCACTTTGGGCCTCGTTTTCAGCCTTTGCATCGCGGTTTACCAGATTTGTTCATGTTACCCTCTACTCCAAGGTCTGGTGGGAAGTTATTCTTCACCTGGGTTCAGGCATGTTTGGACACTTTCCCTCCTTGTGTTCCTGGAGGACATTCCCAGAACTCCCAGGGCCTACTTCATTCCTGGGACCAGCCCCTAAAGACAGCTTTCTGACAAGTGACAAACGTATTAAGAATGGGCAACTCGTATGTCCCCTTTCCTATTTACAATCAGAAAATTGCTATAAGTGAGCCCACGTTCTTCCATTTATGAGAAAACCATTCCTTCCTGTTATTGCATCAGCTGAAAAATGTCAATCTGCACCCTGCCACTTAGGGTTGGTGTCTTGGCATACATATTTTATGTGGTTCCTGGCCCTAAAGCTAACAGAGTAACAACAAACAGATTAATTCCTTAAATTTGGGACCTTGGGTTCTATAAAATTAAATGAGTTCCCTGATGTTATCAGTTCCATAAATCTAAAGTTTTGTTGTATGTACATAAAATGAAAGTTCATTAAATTTTATCCTCTTTGTACTTTATCCTCAAAATTATATTGTAAATTTTCTCCTCCTGGAATTCTTTAAAAAGATCTACTGACAACGTTCTGATATATAGAAATGCTACCCTACTGTAGATTCTTTTTTGCAAAAGGTCTGGCTTCTACTGTTTGCAAATCTGTCTTGAAATCTGTGCATATAAAATAATAACCACTAAATGCTGAGATATGTTGGATAAAAGTGCTTATGTCTCTCTGTCTGCATGCTAGGGGAGAAGACTGGCTCAGGAAATAGTCATGAGAAAGTAAAAGGATGTTGATAAAACAGGGCTTATATGCTTCTTAAATGTCAAGATAGAATCAGTAATAACATTGAGACTTTATCCTATGGGAATAGAGTGTGAGAATTGGTCACTCTGTGGTACAGCCAACTGAAGATAATGAATGGAGGAGTAATTGAGGAAGACCTGTCAATAAAGCATACCAGTGATTTTTAATTCAATGCTAGTCATTGCTAGACATTTGAGAGTGGATCTCCGACAGACATGAAGCTAGAGCATTTTCTGAGATATCACTAAAGAATATATAAGTCACACTGCCCTCTGACAGGCTATATAGATCAGAAAGTGGCCTGAATACCTTAGATTTCATTTCCCCATCAGATACTAAGAGACCACAACAGTCTCCTGCACCATTTGATCCCCAATGATCAGTAACCTTTTAAATGAGAATGAATATATGAAAAGACTCATAGATTGATGTCTCCTACTTAGATCGCCTCTGATTACATTTTGGTTTCCTAAGATATTTCGGAATTCAGCTGTTTTTCTTTTGGAAGAACAGGTTTTGAAAGAGAAAGAGAGAGAAGAAAGAGAGTGAGAGACAAGTGGGTGTCAGGAACTTAAGAAAAGGTTTACCTTACTTAATGGGAAATATATTTTCTATAAATGTTATCGGTAATGAATTGCTACTAACCTAAATGAAGCTACTTAAAATCAACGGTCATTTGACAGATGTATACAGTATGGTGATTCCAACCTAAGCCCAGGTGTGATCTTATTTGTCTGTGTTCTCAATGTGTGAAAAGCACTCAGAACACTCAGAGCTTGTCAAAGGGCAAGGAATCACCTGGTTTGGGAAAATGTTCAAATCTATAAATTGCAGAGCTCTGCTTCTTTAATGAAACAAAAATCTGTTTTCTTTGATTTGCAAATTTGGAAATTTGCGAAATAGATTTTCATGAGGGGCTTATTCATGACTTTGAAAAAGCTCCTTGAATGAATGGATTGAGGTGAAAAGGTTGAAGATAAAATAGACATGAGGAGCAAGCAGGGACCCATGGGTCTCCCGAAATCATCAGAGAGCGAATCTCAGATAGGCCAAGCCGAAATTTTAATTGGCTCTGGGACACATGGTTCTTGAAAACAGTCTGTCGTGACATCTTAAGTATTCCCAGTGTACCAGGGTCTTGCCTTTGTAGAAAAGAGAGTGGGTACTAAAATACAAGAAAATTGGAACTTGAGTCCTCAGATAGCTGGGGCATGCCTCCAGCTCCGAGGACTGCTCTGCAAACCATGTGGAGCAACATTGTTGGCAACAGGCAGCTACAGCCTGCAACAGATGCTGCTCTGCATATGGCTGCCTTCTCAACTTTCAAAAAAACAGGCTACTGAAACCCACCTACCTGTCCTTCATCAGCTGGTGTATACAGTACACATAAGCTGTTGAGAGGAAAACAGAATAGTATGAAGGGGAAAGAAATTGATGCTTTGTTCTTCGGGATGTTATATAACTCTTACCTTCAAGATGTTAGAAACATCATGTTTCCCAAACACTTCTCACTTTGAAATATATACCCTGGCTTCGCTGAGGCACCTGAGGCTCCCCCCCCTTTCCTTTTTGATTTGTCATTTCTTTTGCCATTACATAAAGAATTAATTTTGGAGCTTGGTTTACTTAGACATCAGATGGGCTGAAAGCTAGTTCCTTTCCCAGCCTCTTCTGAGGCACTGAACTTGACTGTGTGCTCCCATATCCTAGGGTTAACAGAGGGAGCTGTCTTCATTGAGCATCATGATTCTGGGGCTCCTTTGCTTTACCATCTGACAGCTTTACCCGCTCTGGCCACCCTTTACACTTCTTCTCCCACGAGTAACTCTCATTCAAAAAGTGTGAGGGAAATTCAGAATTCCATACATACATAATTGAGGTGAATTGAACATTGTATTTCATAGTATTATCCCATAATTTTAGTTTGGGTTTAAAGTTTCTTCTGTGTTAGGGCTGATTCTCTAACCACTTGGAAAAACAGGCCAGGGCTGTAAACAGACACTCTTATCAGGCAGGACATTCCTAAAGCTTAGAGATTACCTCCCAGGAGCCAAAGGTAAAAGACAAACCTGTCTTTGGGCAAGATTAATCCTTTCCTGCATAGGTACTTTATGCCTCCAGCTGTCTGATTATCTGGCTGCCTCTCTAACTCAGATATTATCTGCCACTTATTTTGTTTCCTCTTTTTCACACTCATTTATTCTAGCCTCTGTTATGAAGTGGTTTTGGTTTTTCCCAGATGTTAGAATTTGTTTTTGTAACCAGAAGAAGCTATTTCAGTTCAGATAAATGAGGATTTTGGGTCTCCTTCTTGACAACCTTGCTACTGTGTGGGATGTTATGAAGGCATGTCAGACTGAATTCTGTTCCACATACAAACTTATTAGTGGGTAGGCAAGAAATAACTATTAAAAATATAGCAAAGACATATTTTGAATTCAAGAAAATCTTGGCTCTCTGGACTTTTAAGGCATTCTGCCAACCTTGGACAGAGGTATTATTCCAGGAAGATATGGAAGTTTTCTATCTTTATAAATCAAATAAGTAGTTATGCGAGCAGATCGTTTTTTAATTTAAACACAGAAGCCGGTGTCTTAGACCTAGGATATTCTTCCTGAAGGTTGTAGGTTGCCATTGTCCTCAGATCCTTACATTCAGAGGTCTGCAAGACCAAAACTATTTGCATAATAATTAAGACATTATTTTCCTTTATACAGTATTGACATTTGCAATGATATATAAAAGCAATGGTGGGTACAACTTCTGGCATCTTAATGGTAATTAAGGCTGTGGCACCAAATTGAGGCGTGGTCACTGCATTCTTCAGAGTAGAAAAAAGCAAACACTTTCTCTTAAAAATATCTTTACTGAAGCATACTAATGTAGTAATTGTATTAAATATTGACCCTTGAGTAAACATCTTTTTAATAGCTTGTATGACCAAAGGGGAAGTACACATGAAATATTTTTGCCTTATATTGAAGTATTAAGTCTATCATGAGGTTGAGTCTTGAGCTGCAAGAACTACAGGCTTTTTGCATGGAATGACATTTTTTCTTGTAAGAATCACTTATACAAACTATGGTTGTTCAGATTTGTGTATTTGACATATATTTCCTTGAAAATGTTAATTCAAGGAAACAAACTACCGTACAAGTTGCAGAGAAGAAAACTGGAAATTTCTGGTGAAAATTTAAAATTTTGAAAATTTGTGTCTACTCTTAAGAGCTTGAAAACTTCTCAGTTCTTAAAGGTTTTTCCAAGGACCTCAATGGTGATATTAACAAATGTGACTTTTTGATGTTGTATAGTGAAATGTGTGAAGATTTGGAAGATGTGAATGACTCAGTAAACCAATATGTAAGTATCAATATATGATGTCACAAAATGATGTATGCTAAAACACCATTCAGTGTGCAATAGACCAATGGATTTTTTGTGTGGTTATAAATATATCTTTATTGATTTCAGAGAGGAAAGGAAAGGGAGAGAGAGATAGAAAGATAAATCATGAGAGAGAATTATTGATCGGCTGCCTCCTGCACACTCCACACTGGGGATCAAGCCCACAACTCAAGCATGTGCCCTGACTAGGAATCGAATTGTGATCTCCTGATTCATAGGTCAATGTTCAACCACTGAGTTACACCAGCTGGGACCAATGGATTTTAATGTAATAGATGATTTAAGATTTCATGTTGTAACTTAAATTTCAAACAAATTTCCACTTACTGACTTTTGGCTTAATTTAAAAAATAGTAATAATATCCACAATGACCTGCAAAGGAGATATTAAAATATTTCTCCTTTCCTCAAGTATATATCTGTGTGAAGTTAGATATTTTCCATATACTTCAGCAAAAGTTACCTCTCAACCTATAGAATACAGACCCCATGTGAGAACCCAGCTGTTTCTGTTAAGCCAGATCGTAAAGAGATTTACAAAAACAGAAAACATTGTCACTCTTCTGACAAAATATTTTTCTTTGGGAAATATATTTATTTTTTTAATAAAATACATCACTTTCTCTTGAAATAATGGATTTGTTGTCACTCATTTTGAATGAATATGTTTGAACTTTTTAGTTTTAATCTAATACAGTAAAGTGACAATATATCACATATAAACAAAACTCTTTTGGGCCTGGATAATTTTTAGGCATGTATAGGTATCCTGGGGCCAAACCAAAAATGTTGCTGAAAGATATTACTTTGAGAGCCTAGACTCTAAAGCTTTGTTGGTCATAGAATAACTTGAGAAGTCAACCTGTTGGTTAGTACTGGTAGAAATCTCCGTCCCTTTTGCAAGGAGTTAGACATTCTTGCTGAATTTTGCTGACTGGGCTGGAGTGTAATTCTGACCCAGAGTAGTCAGAAATGGTGTGATTATAGGGGCCTAGCAGCCAAGTCCACAGCAATATTTCAGGACTTTGAGTCAAGGCTTGAGTGAAAGGCGAGAAGTCAGGCTCAGAAGAGATCAGAACTCATCAGTCATTGAAGAACATGCTGATGTGAGAGAAAAAGGTCTATGGCTTTTAGAGAAAAAAAACAAACTTAACCAAAATAAAGGTACCTGGTTGGAGACCAGGTCACTGGCTTCAACTGCAGTGTCAGATTAGATATCTTTGAGAATGTATTGTGATACTGATATGGAATTTTTGGATTGGAACCCGGATTCTTTGTCCACCGGAATTGAAGAATGAATTCACGGACAGAAAGTGGTATAGCAAAGGTGGAGATTTATTGAAGAACAAGTACAGACTCCCACATGGGGAGAAGAAAAGAACCTCACAGAATGTACTTCCAAGTAGGGAGGGGGAAAAGGGTCCCACTGAGTTCCTTTTTCCCATGGCTTATAAAGGCTACAGATCCTTGTGCCCTGATATCCCCTCTGATTGGTCACTATTTCCCTAGACTGGTTATTATAGTAAATTCTAGGCTCAAAGGTCAACCTCACATGGGACATGTGAAGCTGTCCCCTGCTCCTTCCTTATTGTTTTCCTATTCCTTTGGGCTTCCTTATTCTTTTGGATGAAGGACTTCCTTCTCTTTATTTTGTAAATATAGATCTTTTGCTATTTCCACCTCCCTCAGGAAATGTACCTGTTGCAGCTTTTCAGCTTCCCTTATTCTAGGGAAATATACCTTCTGCTGCTCTGCAGCCCTGTGCTTCCTCCATTGTCCCCTTAATTTCCAAAATTTCTAGAATTTCCTAAACCTGTTCTATTTCACCCCCAAAATTCCTGTTTCAATAGCATAATAATTTACTCTGCAAACTGCATTTATATTTAGTAAAAAGTATTCTTAATGTAATTTTTCTAAATATCAATATGTGTGTGTAGGTGGTCAACACCAGATGTTAGTAAAATCCTATGATCTGACTCTTTGCTTGTTAGAATCACATCCTAATTCTGAAATTCTAACATCCTGCTCTGAGTACCCTGTCAGGAATATTTTTTTATGTAGACTATTCTACCTACTGTTTAAACCACACACACACACACACACACACACACAAATTTATGGTGGTGAGGTGAGGTTTAGGAAGTTATATTGTCACATGCAGAAACTCAAAGCAAATTCTTTGAGGGCAATAAACTAAAATTGTGTCTGGCCACAAAGAGAAAAAAAGAGGTTTGTTGCATTTAGAAGAATGCCCTCCCTCCCTGCCTGTGCTCTCTGGCCAGGTAATTGCTTAAGTGCTGCATTGTCTTTAGGGCCATCTTCTCTGTTGTTGTGTAGGATTGAATATTAACTACTACATTCCTTCCTTGTATTGTTTACCTCTGAGCTTTTCCCTGTTGTTAAGCTCCTGCTCTTCACCCTATTGATGCAAACACAGGGATGCCACTTGTGTTATTTGTGTTTGTGATTGTCTTTGACCCTACTCTCCCCTGAGGAGTGGGTCCAAAATGGTTTCCTGGTTTTGCTCTAGTCTAGAGGTGACAAAGCACATTTGCCTTTAAATTCCTCACTGGGAAAGCTTTGGTTTCTCTTAGAAGCTGACTGACCCTGATCCCTTCTCACACCTGCTTCCAGCTGTTTCATGAGCCTGCTGTGCTAAAACATGTTATACTGGCAGGTGCTGACAATTTTTCATCCCCAAAGCTAGGGAAGCTGCATCAAGGGGAGGTATACCCTGTGAAAATCAAGCTGAAGAAAAGGTGAGGGAATTCATCTCCTTATTAGTATCTATGAATTCTCCATCTTGGAGTTCTCCATCTCCATCCGTGAGTCTGGAGCAGAGTATTAGGCAGCATGTTATAAATGGTTGTAGTGGGATTAAAACTTATAGGTAAAATTCAAATAAGTAGAAAAGTAAGCTGTATTTCTCCAAAATTGGACTCCACTTGCTAAACCAACTTGAAATCCCAACTTGAAATTCAATCCTTGAAATGGAAGTTTTGGACTGGAACACGGATTCTTTGTCCACCAGAGTGAAGAATGAATCCACAGACAGAGAGTAGTATAGCAAAGGTGGAGGTTTATTGAAGAACAAGTACAGACTCTCACATGAAGACAGGGAAAGAATCCCACAGAATGGAGTCCCACGTGGGAAGGGGGAAAAGGGTCCCACAGACTTCCTGTTTCCATGGTTTATAAAGGCTGCAGTTCCTGTGTTCTGATATCACCTTTGACTGGTCAATATTCTCTTTTGAATTGGTTACTATAGTAATTCCTGGGGCTCTACTCCCGCATAGTCCTTCCATTCCTTCTAGGCTTTCTTCTTTTTTCTTTATTTTGTAAATATAGACCTTCTTTTGGCTACTTCCGGTTCGCTTCTCTTATGGAAATGTATCTGTTGCTACTCCCTTGTCTTATGGAGATGTAACCGCACCTGGCTTCCTTGTGTTATGGAAATGTACCTTCTCCCAGTCTGTAGCCCTGTGTTTTCCATGGACCACAATTCTAAAAATTCCCTAAGCCTGCCTATATTCCCCTAAAATTCCTGTTTCACACGTATTGTAGCTATCATATTTTCTGTACTCCAGACCTTCATCAGAGTTTACATTTAAGAATTCTAAGTTTCTGATTGCCTTGGTGGTTCATTGTAACATTAAATATTCAATTTGTCATTGTAATGTATCTTAATTGTCAATGATTTAGTAACTTATTTTTTTTTAAATAATGGAAATAACATTTAAGGGCTGGGCACATATGTCTGGAAGAAAAATTAATTTCTGATAAACTTGCTCACTTGTATTAAATCAGTTCCCACATGATCATTTATAAACAAAAATTCACTTTAACTCGTTGGTGGTGATGCAACAAAAGGAGTTGTGGTTTAGATAACCATAGCAGAGATTGGTAAGGAGCTTTCGAGTTTTCAGAATTAAACATCTGCTTGATGTTCTCAAAACCTGCAAAGTATAAGGTTTTATAACTGCACTCTGTCATCTCTTGTCAGATGCCTCAGTAAGCTGCAGAAACAACTCTCTCTTTAGATTTAATAATGCTGGTCTCTTATCTTAGCAGTACTGAGGGAAGATGTAAAGTGAATTGGGGAGAAATTAAAGCATATACTGCAAGAACATCTTCAATAATAATAAATTAATTTATATGTGTGCATTAATCTATGTTAGTTTTTATTAGAAGTAAGGTACAATTATTTCTTCCCTTGCAAGATGACAGAAAAATAGGAAATGTATTTGAAGCCATGTAGATTTACTTGTGTATCTAGAGACACATTTCTACATCTCAGTTAAAAAGGAACTTGTTCCTTGCAATTAGAAAATTAACTCCAAGGCAAGAATCAATTCAGAACTAGTGCTATGATTGAATGTAGCATTTGAATCACAACATATAGCTTATAGAACATTACTTCATTTGACTTTCACAGCAACCTTTTAGGGAAGAGGCATGCTTTTACTAATTTACTAGAGAACCCAGCCCTTAAGTTGCTTTCACAAAATAAATCAGCTGGGAGATAACACTGGAATTTGCATTTTATGATGATTATTTTGCAAGTTAATAATAGATATATTAGATAATACGGATAATAGTATTGAATTATAGTAGTAATAGATTTTAAGATGCACTTATGTAGATTATTTTATTTAATGCTTTAAAATGCTGAATTAATGTCACTTCTGAAATATAACTTAGTTGTTAATTCAGATAAATTTACTTTGACTTTTATTAGGAAACTATCAAGTCTATAGGAAACTAAAGAGAACAGCATAATGAACACCCATGCATTCATCAGCTAAACTTAATAATTGTGTACTTTTCACCATATTTGTTTTATACATTTTTGCTGAAATATCTAAAATATAAATATTACCATATTTCATGCCCACATACTTTAGAAGGTATTCTCCAAAAATAAAGAAATTTTCCTTAACCATTATATTATCACCCATATGTCCTTAATATTAACTAATATTAACTAATATCACATCCACATTAAATTTTTTTTTACATATTTTTATTGAGTTCAGAGACAAAAACATCAATGATGAGAGAGAATCATTGATTGACTGCCTTCTGCACGCCCCACACTGGGGGTTCAAGCTTACAATCCAGGCATGTGCCATTGACTAGAATCGAACCTGGGACCCTTCAGTCTGCAGGTCAACACTTTATCCACTTGAGCCAATCCGGCTAAGACCCCCATTAGCTTTTAAATGCCTTTTAACGTTAGTGTGTTCAAAGTAGGGTCCAATTCAGGTCCGCATGTTAGATTGGTTGTTGTCTCTTAACAACTTTTTAAAAAAATATATATTTTATTGATTTTTTTACAGAGAGGAAAGTAGAGGGACAGAGTCAGAAACATCGATGAGAGAGAAACATTGGTCAGGTGCCTTCTGCACACTCCCTACTGGGGATGTGCCCACAACCAAGGTACATGCCCTTGACAGGAATTGAACCCGAGACCTTTCAGTCCGCAGGCCAACACTCTGTCCACTGAGCCAAACCGGTTAGGGCTGTTAACAACTTTTCATGGGAACTGATGCACCCCAGCTCCTCGCTTCCCCTACTTCCCCTCTGTTTTCCCTCTGCCATGCACCTCTTGAGCAAACCCAATTGGTGATGCTGTGGAAAGATCCACCATCTAGAGTTCTCAGATGGCTTCCTTATTTAATTTGTTCCTCTCATGGCTGCTGTTCCTGTTAACTGCTTAAGATGTACAATTTCAATTTAGGCATTTTTTAGAAAGACTGTTAGGGTGAGGCATTCAGGGACAAGTCTAATTGACTTTTGTGACACATATCAATTACTATGTGAAGTTGATCCTCACTTACTTCTAAAGCACTGCATTTTTTTGCAGTAGTTTTCATGCTTCATAATTCATTTCAATTAATTCTGGACTTGAATACACATATACTCATCATATTTTAGAGGTTATTTCTTTAAGACATTGCTTATAAAGTTCACAGAATATTGATTGTAGATATTTAATCAATATGAAAATTTATGTGATGCTTTGAAGTGTATATTCAATATATCTTTGAAATTAAACTGAAGTTACTATTATTGTTAATGAGACATTGTTAATTAAAGAAGAAATGGCCACATCTAGTCTACTACCTTTCAATTCATTTTCCCCCTCAGTGACCTTCTATTTTTCTGTCTAACCATATTCCTGTGTAACTGTATGTGCAGCCTACTTTGACAACACTTTGGAAATCATAAGAGCAAATTCAAAGATTAAAGGTTTCCCTCTTCTTCATTTGTGTGTGTGTGTGTGTGTGTGTGTGTCTACATTTCCAAGAGCTAATTTGAATCTACAGTAAGCCTTACAATTGATTACATTTTATTTTTTTCACTTTTTTATTATTATTACATACAGTTTTACAAAGATTAGTACATATATCTCTGATTACATTTTAGAATCAAGGGAATATATGAGTAAACCTGTTTTACACAGTTTAAGATGGATAAAACACAACTCTTTAGCCTATATTCTATATACTCACATTCTTCTCTACATAGAAGTCTTGATGTGCTAATGTTTAATGTAGTTTTGTTTTCACTGAGCTTAACACTTTTAAAGCTCTTTGGTAGAGGAACACATGGCTTGGCTTCACTAATATGTGAACAAGCCCTCCCCTCAGTACTATTATCATCCAGACTAGTGGCCCAGTGCACGAAATTCGTGCACATTAAAAGGGGATTAATTAGAGGAAATATTTTAATATTGCTATTTGCCCTTTCTCTATAATAGAAGTGTCAGAGATTAAAGAAAATTAGTAAAATGTATATGAAAATCTTCCTCCTGTCAGAGTCTGAGGTGCACCACAGAACCCAGAGTCAAGTCTTCAACCACCCACGTGCACCTCAAAATCACTCGAGACCCAAACCTGAACGGCCCCCCTTCATTGGGCTAGATCCAGAACCAGCCAGTCCCACCTTGTCAAACCCTGCCAGGTGGGGGGTGCAGCCTCAGGTCCTCTGGGTGCCAGGGTGGCGGGGAGGGGGAGCGTGGCTTGAAGTTCCCTGTCAAGCCCCATGCAGGAGGTGGAGGGCACAGCCTCAGGTCCCTGCTGATTGCTCCTTAAGGCTCATTATGGGAACTTAGCCTCAGCTGTGGGTGCAAATTGACCGGAGTGATGGTTAATTTGCATAGTCCCTCTTTATTATATAGGATAGTTTCTTACTGAGCAGTTATGAAGGTTTATGACCAACCAAGTGATAAACAGGTGAAGAGAACTTATGTTAATGAGGTCAACACTGTTTCCATTATGTCTTTGACTTAGTAAACAGTCCTCCACAGGGAATACCTTTGCCAAATGGGCTAAACAGAGATAAACTTTTACCAGCTGAAGACTTAGACTGCAACTGTACTTAATGATATGGAGTTGTCCCTAATTTTACATGAAACCATACAATGAGAATTCTGTCACTGCAACTGTTATATTAACATTTATTTCTGTATTTGTATACATGATTATTTCTTAACTATTTCTTTGTCTCAGTCATAAGAAAATACCATAGTGAATAGCTTAAATAACAGGAATTTATTTTCTCACTATTCTGGAAGTTGGGAAGTACAAGATTCAGAGACCAGCCAATTCGATTTCTGGTGAGAGCTCTCTTCTGGGTTTGCACATGGCTGTCTTCTCATGTGTCCTCACATGGCAGGAAGAGGGAGCAAGAAAACTCTCTAGTGTGTCTTCTTATAAGGGCACCAATCCCATCATGAGGTCCCCACCCCCATGACCTCATCTAACCTTAACTACTTCCCAAAGACCCTACCTCCATATACCCTCATCCTGAAGATTGCTAGTATGCCTTCAACATATGAATTGGGGGGCTGGGGAAGGAGAAGGAGACACAAGCATTCAGTCCATAACAAGCTTCATATAGGGAGTGAGTGAATGAGATGAGAGAATTAGATCTATATTGTTATAAGGATGGTTTACCAATCAGCCTCTAGAAGTGTAGATTGTCTGTGACTCTTCCCCCACCCCCAATCCCCTTGGCTCTTGAATTCTGTATCAGACAAGTTGCTTCTGCAATGGTCCAGTGATATTTGATCAAATGAGAATTCCACATCACCATTGAGTTAGAGCATAGGCAGACATTACAAAATAAGTTCATTATTGAGTGCATGGTTTATAGTCCTTATAGATTAGCTCATTCTAGCACCCTGAATAAAGGCATGCTAGTTGCAGTTTTGTGGTAAATGTTTCAATGCTTTGTCAATTTGTGATTATAGGCTTCACCCAGAATTTGTACAGCCTTTCATAAGGAAGTCACCAGCTTGCCGTTAGGTGGGGTGGGTAACCAGACAGCTGCTCATGCATACCAATGAGGGTTTTGTCAATGCAAATTTGGAGAGCCCTTTTAAAAATGTAGCCCTAAGTGTCTACTTTGAGCTTCAGTGTGATATGTGACACGAGACCACTTAACCAGCAAGTTTACCTCTAATTTTAGCTTTACCTGAATTAAAGCTGGCGTGATATTGCATACTGCTACAGACATTAGCAGCTTTCAAGTGAGAAAGAAAACGCTGAAATTAGATGCAGTACAAGGGAAGAATCACAAGAAAGTTGCTGGTGATTCTGTGTTGTTTTCCAAATTTTAGGAAATCTCTGATGAATATTAGGATAAAAGAGATAATTTGCTTCTTCACAGAAACAACTGTTTAATGCCATTTATTTCCTACTTTGGCAGCTTAAGACAATCTGCCTACATACAAAGGAAGCAAAACAAAACAAAACAGGCTGTTTGGGAAATTGACTCTCTAATAAATCTCTCTTGTACAAGCCAGGGTCCCCAGTAAAAAAAAAAAAAAGGATGCTTTAGGGCTCCTGCTCAGTCCTCAGATGTCTGGCCATTGGGCTGCTGAAATGTTCCATTGACTGGCAGCTGAACAAGCACTGTATCATTTTGTGTGGCCAGCCCAGGCGTGTGTGTGTGTGTGTGTGTGTGTGTGTGTGTGTGTGTGTGTGACAGGAGAGAAAACATAAACTTCTCTCCTAGATTATTCAAGTGATTGCTCCATACATTAGCTTAACATTACTGCTTCCTGTGTATAAGACTGGCATCCCCATATTCAACTGCAGTCCCAACCATGTTGACACTCAAGTGCCAATAAAGTGAATTGAGACTTATTGTTTTCTTTGACTGCTGCCTATACAGGATGATGGCAGGTAGAAAAGGGGGCAGTTACAATTAGTGCAAGAGTCACAAAGCAACAAAATGGAAAAAAAGCCTATAATTAGTGAATTTATTATTTTAATTAATTAAATAAATATTTATTTTGTGCTTGGAAGTATTAGAAGATTTTAAGATTCAGAAATGTTAAGGTATTGTCTTTACTTTCAAGGGATTCTCAGAGAGTCAGATTGATATGCAGATAAATAAAAGTAGTAACTGTTAGGTGTGAGACAGATTCCTAACTGGGGAGGTTAAAAGAGGCTTCAAAGAAGAGGAAAATATTGGAGGGGTGGGAGGATCACACAAAATTGCAAGGCAGTAGTTGGTAAATAAAAATAATGAGGAAACCAAGCATCTACTTATTAAGACCTTAGATTAGAGAAAATTAACTTCTGTTTAAAATAGAAAGGGAAGAGCCCTAACTGGTTTGGTTCAGTGGATAGAACATCGGCCTGTGAACTCAAGAGTCCCAGGTTTGATTCCATTCAAGAGCATGTACATTAGTTGCGGGCACATCCCCAGTAGGGAGTGTGCAGGAGGCAACTGATCAATGCTTCTCTCTCATCGATGTTTCTAACTCTCTATCCCTCTCCTGTCCTCTCTGTAAAAAGTCAATAAAATATATTTAAAAAATAAAAAGTAAATAAAATAGAAAGGGAAGATAACATAAAGGAGAGACAAATGGAAGTGGGATTTGAGTTACCGGTACATTTGTAGTGTAGTTAAAGGTGAAACAGTTGTTTAACCTGAACTATGCTAACTACTTTAGTTCCTTCTTTTAGGAGATTTGGGGTAACAGAAAGTTATAACTTTCTTGATGTGTCTGTAGATGAGAAAGATAAGGCTAACTCAGCCCACACTAGACTTGTGATTGACATTTGGTTTCCATTTGACACAGTGGCTGTTTGTTTGTTTTTTTTTGTTTTTAATTGAGAGAGAGACAGAGAGAGAGAGAGAGAGAGAGAGAGAGAGAGAGAGAGAGAGAGAGAGAGAGAGAGAGAGAGAGAGAGAGATATGTGAGGATGTGAGAGCGGAACATCAATCAGCTGCTTTTTGTATGTCCCATACCAGGGGTTGAGCTGAAACCTAGACATGTACTCTGACAAGGAATCTAACCAGTACCCTTTCTGTGCACAGGACGATGCCCAATCCAATAAGCCTCTCTGGCTAGGGATCCGTTTACACAGTGCTTTGCTGTTGTGGGCTTGTGTGTTTTTTTTAAAACAGTAACATACTAAGTAGACCTATGTATAGAACTAGCTTATTCTCCACTACAATATAGCTCTCTGTGAAACTTATATAGCAGGCAACAACATTATGGTACTAGATAAGAAGAAGAAATTGCAAGTTAATTTCCTTTAAACATAAATTAGAGGAGGAAATTGTAGTTTATATTTTGAATTTGACTTGATAGCTCTTAGAGTATTTCTAAGAAATCTTTGAGTAAACGTTTCTTGGATTCCTGAATGATTTACTTCCCCTCTGAGAATAAGTGAGATATTCTCTTTTATTAAAATTAAATTTATTGGGGTGATATTGGTTAACAAGATCATCTAGGTTTCAAGTATATATTTCTATGATGCATGATCTATATACTGGATTGTGTGCCCACCACCCAAAAGTAAGGGAAGTAAAGACAAAAATAAATGAATGGGACTATCTCAAACTAAAAAGTTTCTGCACATCAAAGGAAACCAACAACAAAATCAAAAGTCTTCTGTCACAATATATTTGGCCTCCTGTATCCCCTACTCTCCCCACCTCCTTCCCTCTGGTAACTACCATACTGTTGTCTGTGTATATGAGTTGTTTTATATCCTACATATGAGCAAAGTCTTATGGTTCTTAGATTTTTCTGACTGACTTATTTTGATTGGCATAATGTCCTCAAGGTCTATCCATGTTGTCACAAAATGCAGTATTTCATCTTTTCTTATGGGTGGATAGTATTCCATTATATTTACCACATCTTCTTTATCCAATCCTCCATGTCTTGGCCACCATGAATAATGCTACAATGAACATAGGGGTGCATATATCTTTGTGAATAAATGTTTTTGAGTTTTTTGGGTAAATACTCAGGAGAGAGATTGCTGGGTCATATGGTTACTCTATTCTTAACTTTTATGCTTTACATAGTGGCTGTACCAGTCTATATTCTCACCAGCGGTGAATGAGAGTTCCTTCTTTCTACAACCTTTCCAACACTTGTTATTACTTATCTTGTAGATAATAACCACTCTAGCAGGTGAGAGGAGGTGTCTCATTGTAGTTTTGATTTGCATTTCCCTAATAGCTAGTGAAATTGAATATCTTGAAATATGTCTGTTACCCTTTTGTATGTCTTCTTGGGAGAAGTGTCTGCTCATGTCCTCTGTGCATTGTTTAATTGGATTATTTGTTTGTTTGGTGTTGAGTTGCATGAGTTCTTTATAAATTTTGAATATAAACCCCTTGTCAGAGCTGTTGTTTGCAAATATTATCACTCATTCTATTAGTTGACTTTTGATTTTGTTGTTGGTTTCCTTTGATGTGCAGAAATTTTTTAGTTTGAGATAGTCCCATTCATTTATTTTTGTCTTTACTTTCCTTACTTTTGGGGTCAAATTCATAAAATATTCTCTATGACCAAGGTCAATAAGTTTAGTACCTATGTTTTTGTCTATGTAATTTATTGTTTCAGCTCTTATAGTTAGGTCTTTTATCTATTTTGAATTAATTTATGTACATGGGAACAACCTATAATCTAGTTTCTTCTTCCTTTTTTTTTTGGCATGTGGCTCTCCAGTTTTTCCAGCATCATTTACTAAAGATGGTTTTGTTTTTCCATTGTGTGTTATTGGCTCCTTTGTAAAAATTATTTGGCCATATACATATTATTTTATTTCTATGCTGTCAATTCTATTCCACTGCTGTGTGTGTCTGCTCTTCTGCCAATACCATGCTGTTTTGATTATCAGAGCTCTGTAGTGTTATTTGAAATCAGGTAGTGTGATACCTTCAGCTTCATTCATTTTTTCTTATAATTGCTATGGCTATTCAGGTTCTTTTGTTGTTTATATAAATCTGATAACTTTTTGTTCTATTTAAAAATGACGTTGGGATTTTGATGGGGGATTGCATTAAGTCTGCATATTTCTTTGGCCATATTAACTATCTTGATTCTTCAAATCCATGAATATGAAATATCTTTCCATTTCATTGTGTCTTTTTCAATCTCTTTTAATAATGCTTTGTATCCCTAACCTGTTTGGCTCAGTGGATAAAGCATTGGCCTGTGGACTCAAGGGTCCCAGGTTTGATTCCAGTCAAGGGCATGTACCTTGGTTGCGGGCACATCTCCAGTAGGGAGTGTGCAGGAGGCAGCTGATAGATGTTTCTCTCTCATCAATGTTTCTAACTCTCTATCCTTCTCTCTTCCTCTCTGTAAAAAATCAATAAAATACATTTTAAAAAATAATGCTTTGTAGTTTTCAGTGCATAGGTTCTTCACATTATTTGTTAAGTTTATTTCTAGATATTTTATTCTTTTTTGCAATTTCAAAATGAATTGTTGTTTTCATTTCTTTTTCTGTAGTTTCATTGTTAATATATAGGGAAGCATTAGTTACATTTTTATCAACTCTTCCTTCTAAATCTCAGAATAATTTTCTCATGCACAATAACGATAGCTTTTTAGGAAGGTTATATGGGGGGGGGGGGGGGGAGGTAAGATTCTAGTGTTCTAAAAAGGTTTGGATGGAGCCCTGGTTCCTTACCTGTGCCTTGAATTCCTTCCAAGACCTCAGTGAATCACTTAATTTTGGGAGCCTTTGTTGCCTTCTTTTTTGATAGAATGAGTTAAACTAGTGATTTACATATTCCATATTCCATATCTTATGATTCTAGATATTCTATGAATAAAGCAGAGTGATCATAGTTTCAGAAATGAGATTTTCAAAAATCAGTTCTTAGGAACATTTCATCATTTGATTCCTACAGAGGCTAATTCAAGTTGATTATCAGGACTAGCTCTCCATCATACCATTGTGAGACTGATATAGAATTTGGAATAATTGCTTGGGTTTTGAAGTTGAGTCATATTGACCACAGATAGGAGAAGATGATTTATGTAAGGTCATGTTTGTCATGTGAGTAACAAAACCTGTTTCGAGATACAGCCATCTTTTTTGCAGTTATTGGCTTCCTCAGAGGAATTTTGTTTCCTCTAGTATTTTTATCACCTGAATTTATTTTATAATGGCAGAAAAATTAATAGGTGACTATAACCCTTTGTTGATTTTGGAGCTTTGTTGTATAATTCTAAGGAGCTATGGTTGCCAGGCTGACTCAGGACCTTTCACCTGAAGACTTATAGGGAACCAGTTTTTAGCATCCTTCCCATTCATTTTGGCTTAAATTTATATATATACACACACACACACAAACACACACACACACACATACGTACATACACACACTAGGGGCCTGGTGCACAAAAATTTGTGCACTTGGGGGGTCCCTCAGCCTGGCCTGTGCTCTCTCGCAGTCTAGGACCCCTTGGGGGATGTCCGCCTGCTGGCATGCCTGGCCAGCCTGGATGAGGAGGTGATGGATGTTTGCAGGCTGGCCAAGCCCCCCAGTGAGGACTCTCACCCCATGGAGGTGTGGCCAGCCTGGGTGAAGGGCTCAGGGCCGTTTTCAGGCTTCCCACAGCCCCTTCAGGGTTCAGGTCCCTACTGGGGTGCCTGGCCAGCCTGGGTGAGGGGCTGAGGGCTGTTTGCAGGCTGCCCACAGCCCCTTCAGGGTTCGGGTCCCTACTGAGGTGCCTGGCCAGCCTGGATGAGGGGCTCAGGGCTGTTTTCAGGCTGGCCACAGCTCCCATTGACCCAAGGTCCCAGCAAAGCTGGCTGGAAGAAGGTTTCTGGGGATTATGTATCTTCTATAATCGAAGGAAGCCATAGCCGGCCTAGGCAGACAGTTTCCTCTCTGGCTGATGCAATGGAAGCCTCCTGTTTGCTCTAGTTCCGTGGCTGCTAGCTGCCATCTTGGCTGGGTTAATTTGCATATTGCCACTCTGATTGGCTGGTGGGTGTGGCTTGGCTGGTGGGCATGGCTTAGGTGTAATGGAGTGAGGGTTAATTTGCATATTACTCTTTTATTAGATTAGATACATATATACACACATTAGAGGCCCTCTGCACAAAATTCATGCACTGGTAGAGTCCCTAGTGGTTGCCAGCTGCTGGCTGGGTACTCTTCCCTTCCCCTGGTGGCCCCTCCCCCTGGTCGAACTCCTAAATGACCTCCTGGTGGAGGGGACAATTTATTATATAGTATATATATATATATTATATATATCCAGCTGTATCAACAACTGTTTTTACTCTAAAGCACTGATTACTTGCTACTATATGCAAGAAATTGTTCTAGGCTCTTTGGGAACTACAAGAATGGTCCTTTATGTCAAGAAAGAGAGAAAGAAAGAAAGAAAGGTAAGAAAGAAAGAAAATCTAGTGAGGGAAACTCAGTTCATAGTAAGCATTTATTAATTATTATTGAATAACAACTGTTATTTTGTTTTTGAAAAATAAATGCTAAAATTATGATACCACTTATATGGTAAAAATTCATAGAGACCTAGAACTAAACCAAGACAATATTTGGGTTTTTATTCATAAGGAATAGTAAATTATGTAACAGGTAATGACTAGTTATTCTCAGAAACTGAATCTAGCTCATGCCTGATGGATAGAATACCAAATGACCAATGAAAAATACTTACATGTTAGCACTACTCTTTCATTTGATAGGAAAGGGCTAATTTAATTTTTCTAAGTTGAAATATATAGGACAATTTATAATAGACCATTGTGCTTCTTAAGAAATTTTAATTATTTGGCTTGCATGATGCCCTATCATGTAAGATGTTTTCACTCTACAGCACTTTAATTGTTCTAGTTTAATTTTAAGTCAGATTTTTAGGGTATTGGAACTTTTGACATTGATATTTCAATTAAGGCTATGGTGTGGACAATGATGAGAAGCCAGAGGTATATATTTTTTTACTTGTCAATGCAGATTAATATTTGAACATTATCCAAAGTTCAAAGACTGTTGCTAGAGAGTAAAACTCTCAGTCCTATCAGCATGAAGGGCATTATGTTTCCAAAGTAGCTTGGATGAAATAACAACTGTGGTTACAGGGCTTCTGATCTTTGATTCGCTTACTTCTTAAATTTAGTTAAACACAATGAAACTAATTTCTCGTGCCTCATTCTTAGTGTCAGAGATATAAGAAACATATCTGAAAATATATGAAATGTGATGGGTATGATCACGTACAATGTTTGAGGTGATAGAACAATCTGTACTTAGAATGATTTATGCATTGAGGTTACAGTATTTAAAAATCTGGTAATCTTCACCAGGTAACTGTTTATAGTTAATGAGGTTCAGGACCCATGCAATCTTCTGTGGCCTCACAGCTGTTTTTCTGCAGATACATTTTTTCTACAGGATAAGAGAAATGAGATTTGCATGCAATCCTGTCATTACTGTTTTTGTTTTGTTTTTGCATAGCACTGCCCTATTAAACCAATAGAAATGCTCTGAAACATTTCCTTTCTCTTTTGATTATATAAAAGTAAAACAGGTATAGAACAATAATCAGTGAAACAAATGTCCTTCAATAGCAATTCAGAAAACTTTAAGATGAACTTTCTCTCCTTTATAAAGGCGCTTGTCTTCTGGCTCCCAGTGGAGGTCGTTCCCCTCAGGTTATATGTTAATGGCTGGTGAAAAGCTCTATGTGATCAATTAATCAATGGATACAAGAAACTGGGGGGTAGGGAAGGAGGGGGGAAGGGCAAGAGGAAAAAATTGAGAACTATCATTTGTTGTAATACTTTAAGCAATAATAATAATAATAATAATAATAATAATAATAATAATAGAAAAGCTCTATGTGGAGCCCATGATCGCAAAGGGGCACCTGCTCCAGTTGATCCCAGGAGCCTTGTACCAGTGGGAGAAAGGAAAATGCCACAAACTTTCCATAAAACAACATTTCCCTTGAACAAACTCTGTTCTGGGGAAGATTATATTTTAAAGAGAGAATTTATAAATTTTTAAAAATTGCAAAATACTGTATTAAATAAAATTGAAAGGTGAGTATATGTTAGGTCTTCTCAGAGTCATCAAAATGCTGATTCTCACTGTGAACATCCTAGTGGGGAATACAGCAAGCATGGCCTTCTAAATGGATCGGACCAGGTGCCCCCTTTCTGCTAAACATCTAAATATTGTAAAAGGGTAAAATATTAAATATTGTAAAAGTATAACATATTGAGGGGAAAAGAGTTTTGACAATGCTGCCTTAACAACCACCAAATTTCCTGCTTTAGGTGAGGAGGCAGGCGTGGGAAGAAGGATCCAGAAAGCTCTAAGGCAGCGGTTCTCAACCTGTGGGTTGTGACTCCTTTGGGGGTCAAACGATCCTGTCACAGGGGTCGCCTGAATACATCCTGCATGTCAGATATTTACATTATGATTCATAACAGTAGCAACATTACAGTTATGAAGTAGCAATGAAAGTAATTTTATGGCTGGGGATCACCACAACATGAGGAACTATATTAAAGGGTCGCGGCATCAGGAAGGTTGAGGACCACTGCTCTAAGGGTTTCTCAGTGGACAAACCTCTCATCTGTGGAGCCCGCAACTGCCTCATTGACACCTTCTGCTGCCTCCCTTGAGTCTCCATTGACATGGAAAGTAGAAGCCTCTTTTGTCATTTCCATGACTTACATTTTCTCAGAATACCAGCGTTCTGTGTGAGCTAGCCTCAGTCCTCTGAGAGGAAAATATCATGCATTCTGCCGTCTTCAATGTCACTTCCCTGTGACAGATTTTTTGCATTTCCTCTCCCATTTTTAACTTGGTCCCCAGAAATCTTCTCATCAGAGATATTTTAATGATTTTTTTAAAAAGGAAAATAAAAAAGAAGGCATTTAAAACCCTTATCTGAATTCAGAAAACAACACACAGTTGTATATGATTGGTAAGAGATTTTTAAAAATTTTTCAATAAACATAATTTTGAAAGTTTCACCCCATTCCTTTTAATGAAATACAGAGCAACAAATATGAGCCCATACATACCAGTTATGAATATGCAGCAAGCTAAGCTCTTCCTCCCGCCCCCCTGCCCCCCAAAAAATGGATTTGAAAAGGCAGTGTCTGGCCAGTGTGGCTCAATGCTTGAGTGTCGACCTATGAACCAAGAGATCATGTTTCATGCCTGTGTTATGGGCTCAGTCCCCAGTACGGGGTGTGCAGGAGGCAGCTGATCAATGATTCTCTCTCATCATTGATGTTTCTATCTCTCTCTCTGCCTTTCCTTCCCTCTCTGAAATCAATAAAAATATATTTAAAAAAAATAAAAAGGCAGTGTCTGGTTTGATTCAGGATTCTGCCCCTAACTATCCTGCAGCCTAGCAGAAAGTAACCTCTCTGAGCTTAGCTTCTTCATCTGAAAAGTAAGAATAGGCTGCACCTCCTAGGGCATTTGGGAAGATGAGTAGAGGATAAACCTAGAAAGCATGGTCGAGAAGGCCTGCAACACAGCAGGTGGGGTCTTTGTCTCTCATTATTGTTGTTGCCTCCATTTTTGAGCTTGCAAATGACTGGGCGCAGTGAAGCCTCGGGTACTTAGCTTGGAAGAATTCCATAGGTCTCAGCTAGGAGATCAATGCTGTTGGACCCTAGGAATAAAGCCCATTTGATTTCTAGCTGCATGCTCCAAGGCTTCTTTGTGAGAAGGCCTTCTAGAGATGCGTAACAACCCTAGACAGAGCGTAGTTCTCAGACACAGGAGTTGTGGTGCGAATCCATCATACACCTATGAGGGTGAACTGCAGCCCTTAGACGTACTTGGAGTTGCTGGTGCACTGACCATCGCCCCGCCCCATAACTCAGGTATCTGTCCATCCATCCCACCACCTGCTGCCACGCCTCTGCATATTAAAATGTTCTTGTGCTACAAACACTGAAAACAGCTGCTTGGACATAAATGTGAAGATCAGACAACTTCAAGACCCGTCAGAGGGCCCAGACTTCTTCCTCCCAAAAATACGTGAAGGAAGATTATTTGTCACTTTCTTAAGTAGGGCATCTCAACATTTCTGAGGTTTAATGGAGGGTGATACCCAGTATCTTCAAAATAATGCAGATAGAGTGCCCAACCAGCGTGGCTCAGTGGTTGATCATTGACCTATGAACCAGCAGGTCCTGGTTCGATTCCTGGTCAGGGCACATGCCCTTGGTTGCAGGCTTGATCCCCAGTGTGAGCTGTGCAGGAGGCAGCTGATCAATGACTCTCTCTTATTATTGATGTTTCTATTTCTCGCTCCCTCTCCCTTCCTCTCTGACATCAATAATAAATAAATAAGTAAATAAATAAATAAATAAAAATGCAGGTGAAAAAAACCACACACACACACACACACATTCCTTTGTCTGTTCCTCTGTCTGTCTTTCTGTCTGGTTGCTGGACTGGTTTCTCTATCTCTTTCTCTAACTCTTTTCCATTCCTCATTCTTTCTTGCACATAAAGATGCACTTAAAAGGGAACTTCTCTCAGACAACATAAGAAAAGGAATATCTTTTTTAACTGCAGTTGTTACCCGCCTAAGCATCACAAGACAAACTCTACTTTTCCTGTGCCCAGGAGAAAACAGCTGATCTTTTGGAAACAGCCAACTTTTTGAGAATAATAGTTTTCTTTTTCTATGGTACTCCTGAACTATTTACAGAGAACTCTTGTGTACCTAATCTTATTTGATCCTCAAAGATATTATTATCATCACATTATAGATGAAAAAAACTTAGGGGTCTGGAGAGGGCTAAATAAAGTAATTTATGTGAAGTACCTTAGCAAGAGCCTAGAAAGTGAAAGGTGCCCCTGGATTTTCTTCATCTTTCCTTAGGTAACATGTCCAGTTTCAGTTAAAAATTTTCTTACCCCAAAGAACAAACTCTTTTTTCATCAAACTATAATCTCTAGTACAGAGCCATACATTTTTGGAATAGATGGGAGAGGAGGTCGCCTACCTGGATACTTCTCTATTTCCCTGTGTCTGCTGTCAGAGATCATTTCTCTGTAGAAATAGAGGGTGAGAGTCCTAAGAAATGACAATTTGGTAGGATAGATAAAATTCACTCTTCTGTTTTTCATGTGTTTGTAAATTTTAAATTCCAGGACACATCTGTAGAAAGGGATAGTTTTTTTGTTCTATTTGCTTCCTTCCCTTTCTATGCATTTATCTTAGGTGAACTGCCATGGAGAAAACGCAGTAAACTACTATGCTCTTCAGGGCCCTGATTTTGAGGCACGCCTGGGATTCTGAGAGCCACACAAAAATGAGTGACAAGCGGTGGCACAGAAGAGTGAGCGCCAAGTGGTCATTTTTGTTGGAATGCTTCACAGAACAGATGGGCTTTTATGAGTTTCTGAAGTTGTTATTATAAATCTCAGCTGTTGTTCTGAGGATTCTTTTCTTCTATATACATTTTAATATCTCCATGTGTACTTGGTGCTTATGAAATGCAAGGACAGGTCCCCTTAGAACTGGGCATCTCAGAGCAGCATAAATTTTCCTTGTCGGGTTCTCCAGAAGTCCTCACTCTACCTATGGAAGCGGTGGGCTGGGGCAATAATTTGATAATAATTTGTGACCACACCTGAGGGATTGTTCAGGGAAGGTCATGCTGCAAAAATAAATTCACCACTAGATCTCATAATACACAGAAGGCTTATTTCTGGATCACACATTCCAATGCAGTTTGTAGGGGTAGAGGATGAGGGGAGGACAGAGATGCTCTACCCCACATGGTTACTCAGGTCCAGGCTCACAGAGGCACCAACATTGTCACATGACATTTGCTGGAGCAAGAAAAGAAAAAACCTGGAGAATTACAAAGAGAATTTCCATTACCATAGCTCAGAAATGACATCTATAATTCTGACCCAAATTTCATTGACCAAAACTGATCACAGCCTTGACTCACGGCAAAGGGATTGGGAATTATAGTTTTCCATAAGCCAGAAAGGTGGAATAGAAAATAAAATTGGATGAACACATAGCTTTTCACCAGCTTTACCAGATGTTTGCAGATACAGGGATTTTTATCGTGTGCAGCCTCCTCCTTCAAGAAGGACAGAAATATATGTAGTATGAACAATCATATAATCAAAATACTTATCTTCGCCTTTAATTAAAATAGTAATTATTTTGTACATATAACTAAAATTTATACATGAAAGTCACCTTTTAATGTCATTTTCTGAAATAAAACAACCTTGCATCCTCTGAGCACACATTAATATTGAACCAGGAAAGACCCTAGAATTTCCTGGGTAGTCTGGACAAGCCAATGTGGCATGAATTGCATGTCTTTGATATAAGGGCTCTAGACATTTAAAAACTTAATGTGATAGAATTTGAAACAGAATTTTTGGGGACTTCTTTTGCTGCTTCAGACTGAGAGGGATACTTCTTAAGTATTTTAATAGATACTTCTTATCTATTTTAAATATGGAAAAAATATAAATATTTGAAGGTGAAAGGAAATCACTTGCCTCATGCATTCCTGCTGGCATTATAAATTAACTAGGAGATCTGCGTGCTATTTGAAATCACATGGTGCCGCCCACTCCCTCTCCAGCCTTTGAAGCAGCCATGGCCACTGCTGATCAGACCATTCCCCAGCACAGGCCTGCAGAGGCCCCTGCTGCCCTGCCCCCAATGCTGTGCATGCAACCTCCTCCTGTCTGGTCAACCCATTACAGCATCCCAGTTAATTAGCATATTTATCTAATACACACACACACACACACACACACACACTAGGATCCCAGTGCATGAAATTCGTGCATGGGGGGGGGGGGACCAGGGGGGGCAGGGTAGGTCCCTCAGCCCGACCTGCACCCTCTCCAATATGGAGTTCTTGGGGACTTTCACAATCCAGGACCTCTGGTTCTTAACCGCTAACCTGCCTGCCTGCCCTAACCACTCTGCCTGCCTGCCTGCCTGATCCCCCTAACTGCCCTCCCCTGCCGGCCTGGTCACCCCTATTAACTTGCTTTTTTAATCTTATCCCCTTCATGCACAATTGTACTTGACTTCCTTATTGGCTTCTTCCTTCCACACAATTTTTCTCCTTTCTGTAACACTTTTCCTACTGACTCATCATTTATAAACTTTTCTTTCCTCCTTATTTCCTACTTCTGTTCCATCATCCTTCTTCCCATTTTTTACTACCCTCCTTTCCTCCCCACATTCCTTCTTTCCTTTATCTTTACCCTGCCCACCCTTCCCTTTACCTTCCTTCCCACCTTAATTTTTTTCTTCACTCCCTCCCTCTGACCTGTTTTGCTCCCTCCCCCATTCCTTCCTTCTTCCCATTCTCCTTTTAAGCTCTACCAGCTCCCCCTTTATAACTTTTCTTCCCTCCCTTTTTTTCTCTCATCCTACCTTTGCCATACATTCTTCTCTACTTACTTCCACTGTTTTAATACCTATCTATCTACCTGCCTAATTATCCACTATCATTTATCTTTTTTTCTTTTCTGACTTCTACTTTTAAAATCTGTCTCCAGTACACAACTATACTTGGTTTTCATTATAGGCCCTACAGTTCACTCATACATCCT
>PVJC01006006.1:0-56667 GCA_004026665.1 Murina feae | reverse complement strand
GCTGAGCTGAGGGGCGCAGCTTCACTTTCGCTGCTGCCGCAATGGAAAGGGCTGTTTACTCAGGTCCGGGAGTGGCGGCCGCCATGTTGGCTGGGCTAATTTGCATACAGCCGCTCTGATTGGCTGGTGGGCGTGGCTTACCCTGTCTCGGAGAAACGGTTAATTTTAATATTTCGCTTTTATTAGTTTAGATGTTACTTTGATTACTTTCATCAAGTCCAATTTTCCCAGGCAAAGTTTTATAATTTCAATTTTACCAAACAGATTTTGTTTTACAACCGGTTTGCCAAACATATCAAATTTTACCTGTTCAGTATTTATCATCTTCATTTTTACTTTGCATTATTATTTGTATAGATGAAATTCATTATGAACTGAATTTAAAATAAACTAATAATCCATATTTATTGTGTGAAGCAAATAGCATTAGTAAGGCAAGAAATATTATCTGAATGACAGGTGGTGTCAAAACATTCTGTTCTCAATTCTACTAGTTCATTGAAGATGGAAAAAAAAAACAAAACATTTCCGATTATCACGTGCCTAGCGCTGTGCTGGGACCTAATGACACAAAAAACACACAAAGTCTGTACTATGTGGCCCACAGTCTGGTGAAGGAATCCACTTTGGAGTGGGCTCCAAAATGATTTGCAATAACTGTAGTCCCTTTGACACCCTTCACACGTTACCAAAACCATCCATTAGATCAAGGCAGGGCTCTCTCTCTCTGTGTTTTTAACACCTGAGGAACCCACATAGTACTTCCTGTGCTGCATCATAATTTCCTTTTTTTCATATGTGTCTTCCACCCTCCATCCCTAGTCTGTAAAGAAACTTTAACATTCATTCATAGATAACAGAGTTATCATCCAAAACAACAAATATTCAAGACATGTTTCTTTCCAGATTGGGAGTTGAATGACAGGCAGGGTATAATACACCATCAATAAATAAAAAGCAAGAATAATTTCAGAAATATTAAAAACATATATATTTTTTTCTTTTTTAATTAAATCTTTATTGTTCAGATTATTACAGTTGTTCCTCTTTTTCCCCCCATAGTTCTCCTCCACCCGGTTCCCATCCCACCCTCTGCCCTTACCCTGCACCCCGCCCCACTGTCATCATCTATAGGTGTATAATTTTTGTCCAATCTCTTCTTGCATCCTTTAGCTTTTTCTTATCTGTGAAGCTCCTTATCTGACCTTCAATTCTGAATGATAGCTTGCTGGGTAAAGTAATCTTGGTTATAGGTTCTTGCTATTCATCACTTGGAATATTTCTTGCCACTCCCTTCTGGCCTAGATAGTTTCTATTGAGAAATCAGCTGACAATCTATGGGTACTCCCTTGTAGGTAACTAACTGTTTTTCTCTTGCTGCTTTTAAGATTCTCGTTTTTTCTTTTGCCCTTTGGCATTTTAATTATGATGTGTCTTGGTGTGGTCCTCTTTGGATTCCTTTTGTTTGGGATTCTCTGTGCTTCCTGGACTTGTAAGTCTATTTCTTTCACCAGGTAGGGGAAGTTTTCTGTCATTATTTCTTCAAATAGGTTTTCAATATCTTGCTCTTTCTCTTCTTCTGGTAACCCTACAATTTGGATGTTGGTATGCCTGAAGTCGTCCCAGAGGCTCCTTACACTATCTTCATATTTTTGGAATCTTTTTTTCTTTTTGATTTTCCGGTTGGGTGTTTTTTGCTTCTTTGTATTTCAAATCTTTGACTTTGTTCTTGCAATCCTCTAGTATGCTGTTGGATCTCTGTAATATTCTTTATTTCAGTCAGTGTGTGCTTAATTTCTAGTTGGTCCTTTTTCATATCCTCAAGGGTCTCACTAAATTTATCAACAGTTTCTAGAAAATTCTTGAAAAACCTTATAACTGTGGTTTTGAACTCTATATCCATTTCTGTCATTTGTGACCTGTCTCTTTGTCTCCGCATTTTGGCTGCTTCCCTGTGTTGATAGAGTGGCTTTCTGTGCTAGGACACCTAGCACAGAATCAAGTGTTTCCTAGTTTCATCCAACTAAAAATTCATTTCATTTATTTCACATTTTTTCCTGAAATGTTACAGATTCTGTGCAAATAAAGAACGACTTTTTCCCTGTTATTTCCAAGTAAAATTCAATCACCCATTGTCTTGAAAATTTGCTTAAAGAAAAATATACCAAATGGATACACTATTCCATTAGATATTTGGTGGAAATGGCTAGTAGTCAAGTAAGTAGAACATATTGGTTAACAAAGTTCACCAGCATTATTTATTGTGGGACTTCTCAGAACCTATACTATGTTCATGTGTTTTATGAATCTTTAGTAGAAGACCTAGAATATGCATCACTTCAAAAACTTATTTGCCTATTAAACTGCTTTTTTTTTTTTTAATACCTCTTGGAAAAACTTTGGGAAATTCATGTTTATGCCATAGACATTTTCCTTTACTTAGAAGTATGGTCAATGACAGGCACCAAGTTTTTATTTTGATTAATTTATTATTCCAGTATTCACCTGGGTGATGTATAATAAAATCACCAGCAGCTGATCCTAAATATAGAATTCGAACAGAATCCTGGGAACATTAAAGTCACAGATGAATCAAGTACTATACTAATATCAAGATGCAAGTACCAGATTTACTGCCCCTGTTGGTCCCACATCAATATCATATATTCAGAATTGCAACCCTGAATTTCAGTCTTACAGGCTCCCTGACCAGAAAATGACAGGAGTCTAAAAATTAACGTATATGTAAGAAAGTAGCTTCCTCACCAGCACACAGGGTATTAGAGGCTGGATTATGTTGTGGGTGGACATGTACCTCTGCCTACAAGACTGAAGTCATGTTTAGGTCCTACAACTGTAGCTGAATTCGGACTGTTTTTAATGGCTGCTTGGAATAGCAGCAAATTACCAACAAAGAGGTAACAGTTCCTAAAGGGCTAGATTATTCTTAAATGGACTGTAACTTTCACTGAAAAGAAAAACAAATTCCCCAGCCATTAACAATCCACCCACCTAAAAATTTTATCCTCTCTGAAGTTTTCAATGTGAAGTGAGATCATCTGGGTCCAGACTTTTGGTCTGCATAAATCTATAATGGAAAATATGTATCTCCTACATGCACATTCATACAATGGGGGATCACTCATATGTTATGTATGCTATGTGCATATCCCAGACAGTTCACATTTGTTGTTGGTGTTATTATTGTTGCAACACTATTTGTTTATATAAACTTATGGATTTATATATTCTTTTTTCTTTTCTTTTCTTTTCTTTTTTTTTGCCTCAACAAGGATTTATTTATTTATTTATTTTACATAAAAAATTGTTGAATGAAAGTAGCCCAGGGATGGTATTTCAGCAAAAGGCCAAGGCTTCTACTAGCATTTTGCTCCCTGTCCGTAGGGGATGAGTTCCAGCCATCACATTCAAGTTTTAGGCAGGAAGAAGGGAGAAGATGATGAAGGAATCCATCTGTCATGCGAACCCTTTTAAAGGATCTTTCCTAAAAGTCTCTCCCAACATTCACTTACATGCCATAAAAACTACCTATCCTTGTGTGTGTTGAAAAGTAGGAAATATCTTTTGTCTAGCCAATTATCCTCAATAACACTGGGGAAGTGAGTAAGGAAGCAAGGAAGAATGGATACTGGGTTGGCAACTTGCAATCCCTATCAGAGCTACTACTCAGGCAGGAGAGATCACTATCAAAACCTCAACCATGGTCCTAACTGGTTTGGCTCAATGGATAGAGCGTCCGCCTGTAGATTGAAAGGTCCCAGGTTCTATTCTGTTACAAGCACATCCTCAGTAAGAGGTGTGCAGGAGGCAGCTGATGGATGTTTCTCTCTCATCAATATTTTTAACACTTTATCCCTCTCCCTTCCTATCTGTAAAAAAATCAATTATACACACACACACACACACACACACACACACACCTCAACGATGGCCTGCAGGAAGGAAATCCTGTGAGAGGGGGCCAACAGTCCACTGGCATTGCAATCAAAGCCTGTGTGGTACTTCTCAGCTCTACTCTAGGTTTTCCACTTCCACTTGCGGTAAGGTGGGAGACAGGGACTGGGGCGTGTTTTTAATACACATTCCTAGCTGTTGTTTTTATTTCTATAATTTAAAAATGCAATCCTGTGCTTGTTAGACGGGAAGGAAATCCCCTGGGAGCTCATCTCCCAGTTCCAGCCCTAGGCTCACCAATGTTACAGCCCATTCTCCCAGGAATCTGAGCCACCTTCCTCCTGGTCAGAGACCCTCTCTTCAGTGACTGAGGGTGGGAGGGAGGGACTCAATGACTGTCTTGGGGCGCTGACTCAAGGAAGCTGGCCAACAGCTGTGTGTGCTGAATACAACTTGGAGCAGACTGTGCGGGTGGGGCTCAGACTCAGCAGGTCCCTGTCGCCTCTCCTGTTTCACAAAAATGGCAAAGAACCTGGGCTGCCTGACCCCAGAAGGGCTGACGCGTCAGTCACAGTCAACTATTAGGACTGTCCCCCGGACTTGGCTGAGCAAGCCTCTGGGGATGCAGAATATAGACATCTAATGACATCAGCTCTTCCTCAAATGTAAGCCCCTCTCCTCTCCCCCTATCCCCTTCCCACAGGCAGTTTTCCCTCAAGCCTGGGGCTCAGGAGACTCAAAGCCTAACCCCATCCAGCCCTCAAGCCACTAGAAACACTGTGGAAGAGGCTCCTTCATGCTCAGAAAGCAACAGCCACAGGTGAAATGCTGCAGTTACACGAAGTGGCCTAGATCTCATAACAGCTGCCTTCCAAGGTTGGGCCAAGTCCAGACATCAGGCTGATGCAAGACCAGAAAGAGAACTTCTCCCTGTGGAGGAAGTTCTAAATCCAGCTATGGAGGCCTTATATAGCAGCCCATCTGGTCAGCCACTGGAGGGCGCCACAAGAATAGCTGGTGTGATAGGCTGCCCCATTACCACAGCCTCTCCAGGGCTCCAAGCTCTGTGGGCTCCTACCAACCACCTCCCACTGCCCCTTGGTGCCTGTGGAGACAATGGCTGCCTGCTATCTTGTCCCTGACCTCTGTCTGCCCCATCCCTGAAAAGTTCTGCAGTTAAACCCTCGGCAGAAGGAAAACACCAAATCTGATGTCACAAGACCTTTAGTTGACATGCACCCCACCTGGCCTTGCCCCCATGTGGGGCAAATGATAATAAATACACAGCTACATAATACAGTTATGTACAAAACACTTCCCTTCAATCAACAGGCAGCAATCTTCTCACCCAACAGACCTGTATCATCATAGATGTCACCATGTTATTGAAGGCCCTTAGACTGAATGCGGTGTCCTGGGTTATAGAAGGGTTACACATCACATCTGTGTAGTTGTGCAGTGTCTGGGACATACTGCGAATCTCATCATGAAGTGCTGTGTTGGAAGAATTCACCACCGTAACAAACTTCACCTTGGAGTTGGTCACATAGCCATATACCTGTAGTTCTCTGTGAGGTATAGCAGGCCCAGGTATAGCTCCCTCTAGTCCGCCAGGGCCTTCCCCATTGCAGTGATCTTCTTATCCACCATGTCCAGGGACGTGTGCACCACGTAGTAGAACTTCAGCTCATTCTCCGTGGAGACACTCCTTGGCGATCATTGCCAGGCACACTGCTATCTTGGGAGGCTTCCTATATATTCCTCTAAGTATCCCAAATTTCCACTTTCAAATTCTAAGCATAAAAGCACCATTCAGCCTACTGTGCATTATGTATCCATGTTGTATAACATCCAGTGACTTACTGGATAAAAAGAAAATTATCTAATTTCTCAATCGGAGAAAGTCATGGTAATATCACCACTCCAGAATTTGCAAGTTAATTAATGAACAAGTCCAAAGTGAAAACAGTAAACTACATTCTGAAACTTGGAGAACTAGAAAGCAATTGAAAAACAGGAAAGACATAATCAACTAGAAAACACAGACTCAAATGAATTAGACCCTTAGCCTACAGGGGAACCATTTCCAAATGATACTTCTCTAATGCCAAATGCCCCTGTCTCCCCCGTGGGTTACACCAGGGGAGAAAAGTCATATGCCCTTATTATTTTAATGTGGGAAGTGGAAAGCTGAAAGTGGAAAACAGTTATGAAAAACAAAAAAAAGGAATAAACCAGGTGTATTTGCTTCTTTCGAAGACTGGAGCCAAAGCTCACTCTGCCTGAGGTTTCTCTAAGTCGGATCCAGAACTCTACAATTATCTTAGGCTTTCAAGAATTCAACAGAATCACAGTTGCTTTTCTTTTCAACAAATAAGACCATAGGACCACAGAAGATTCAAATGAAGGAGCATGTGTGCTACCATATGTTTTATTACAACATGTAGCGGGATCAGAGAGGCAGACCAATCTAGCAGCTAAGAAAATGGGCTCCACAAATTCCAGCTTTGTTATTTATCAGCTTGACTATCTTATGGAAGCTATATAACTTATCTATGCTTAGTTACTTCATCTGTAAAATGGGAATAATGCCGCTTACCCATGCTAGTTATTAAACTACTAGAGGCCTGGTACACGAATTTGTGCATTCGTGTACCAAGTCCCTCAATGTGGCCTACGGGCATTGGGCCAAAACCAGCAGTCCAACACCACCTGCCACTCCGGCCTGCCACTCCGACTCATCCTGGCCCCGGTGTGCCTGCCGCAGGCTTGGGCCCAGTCAATCCTGATTGGGAAAGCAGCAGTGCTAGCCAGCTGTGACCCCTTCATCTGGCTCCCATCTGAGGGGATGGGGATGGGGCCAAGACTCGATCGGCCCTCCAGGCAGGCATGGGATGCCCTTCTGACCTTGGATCTGTCCTGTTGATGTTCGCTCTGGTTGTCAGGATCCACCTGGCAGCCGCTTTTATATCATTTCTTCCATGCGGAGCTTCTAGGGAGGGAAGCAGCCGCAGTGCCTGAGGACGACTTCCAGGAGACCAGGGGCACTGTCGGGATCATGCCAACGGTGCTGATATATCAGTGCCTGGCCCGTTCTCCAAAGATTGGACCTGCAGGACTACTGAGGCAGTGAGGGGCTGCCGCTGGGCTGGTGGGCCACCAGGACAAGTCAGTCAGCTGAGCAGCACTCCCACTGTAGGAGCACACTGACCACCAGGGCAGCTCCTGTGTTGAGCATATGCCCCCTGGTGGTCAGGGCACGTCATAGCAACTGGTCGACCGGTTGACCAGTTGCCTGGTTTTTCAGTCGTTCAGCTGCTTAGGCTTTTATATATATAGATTGTCTATCAACCTCAAACCCACACTTCTGTATTCTATTCTTTGATGTTGAGGCTGGGACTCAGATTTTAGCTTAGCAAGAAGCTGCTGAACCTTGCCCAAGGCAAGAGGCTTGTAGACAACCTGCTTTTACTCTGTTCTTTCTGCTCACCAGCATGTCCTGACTCTCATTTTATTTCTTTGTTGCTGCTTCTACCAAGGACCCATCCCCCACCTCCTCTCCCTACTCCCAGCCTCTGCATCCCTGTCCACTTCCCTGACATGGTGTGAGTGTGCACATATGTGTATGTGTGCATGTGTGTATTGTTTTGTTTTGCTTTTCTTTGCATAGCATTCCCACAGACCAACAGTTCTATAGTTCCCATGACAATACTTCACACCTTTCAAAACAAACTGGACAGAGGTTTCATTACATTCCGCATAACCAAGAGGAAAATGTTATTCAAATCCAAATTGTCCTGCTGAGGAAAGTAAAGGGCAGGATCCACAGCAATTGCTTGGTGAAACCTCCTCATTCAGCCTCCTAAATTCCAGGGTACACCTAAATCACGCACACACCCCATTAATGAGCTGACAGCTTCATTCCATACTGCTCTCTACTGATAAACAACCTAGAAAGAGCACTAGATGCCCAATGAAAGGAAAGCTGGGTTCATAGGCAAGAAACAATAGCCAAAGAATAACAATGACATTCTCAGTGCTTCCAGGCAAAAGCTTAAAGTGCAGAAGTACAAGAAGAAAGTAAGCCTGGGGTATATAGCTACTTCTAGTTAAAGGACCATGACATACATGCAATTTTTATCCTGTGTCTTTAGATAATATAATAATAAAATTACTGTGAGATACTGCCCCCTCCCTAAGTACCAGTAATCCCTCAGCAACAGCCACTTTTATCTGCAAGTCACACATAATTTTATTTACTTGGGTATCCCAAAACAATACAAATAAACCAAAATACGCACACTTTTTTTCCCTAATACTGCATGAATACATCTAGAATTTCCAAGTTGGAAGACACACATCCATTATACTGATGTTTCCAAATCCACTCCTTTAAGCTGCAGTCATCAATAAGACTGTAGTGTCCCTCTTCTGCCTGCTTAAAATCTGATCATTTGTGTCCCAAAGCCATCAACAGCCCATTTTATCTGACCCAATATTAATACAGGTAGGAGTCAAAACCGAATCCCATCTTAAGACACAGAAGCTTAAGCGTAACAACATACTAATTCTCTAAGTTAAAAATAGGAGAAAAAGAAAGATGTGCACTCAGGGTACAAGTTCAACGCAAAGCATCTAATTCCTAAGCTGTAAATAAAAGGATTGCTCTGACATTTATAGCCCATAAGATAAGCCCCTGAGAACTCAACCCCAAAAATAGTTCTAATAATCAAATGCATTATTTGTATGCAGTAAAAGTAGAAACTTTATAAAATCTCTCAAAAATAAGAACGTCTCTCTGGTATTTTAGTTTGACCATGAGAACCCAGCTAAATCACCCCAATATAAGTAATCCACAAACGCCATAGCAAAATTAAACCATTTCTCAGATAAAGTTTAACAGCAGAATAATGGAGCAAGAGGGCCCCATGTAGTCCAGACTTCATTACATTCAGAAAACATGCTCAGGACACTCATAATTAAGCTATAAAGTACTGTCATAAATACATAATTAACAACCCTCTGCACTTAGCAAAATAAATGGAAAGAAAAGCCCTATATTCTGCAGTGCTGGCTGTTTGATTTATTTGTTTTCTCTTTGCTGGCTATTTTACAAAATTCAGTAATCTGCAAATGGGCTCACCCATCTCTAATACAAAATAGCTGGGTTCTCATTTCTGTTTCATTTTCTCTGTATTGTATTTACTGAATTTCTAGGAATGACTCTATATCAAGAATGTGGCCAAAACCATGACCATAAAATGTATGCATACAAGCAGGCAGAAGGAGATAACTTTATATTAAAATGATAACAGAAATCCTTCCTATGGAAGTAGGAGGCACAGCTGGTATGGTTAGGGAAATTACCCCTTATTTGCGAAGCCAGTTGTGAAGAGAGCAAAGGAAAGCCCTCAATGATAAACTAGGCAAGATAAACTAGGTCACCTCCTCTGAATGAGACGAGAGCTGCACATGCCAACCTGGTCTACGGCCCAGTCACTGTAGAATTTTTTCCCGACTGCATCTTTTGCTATCATCCTGGATAATATTCAGCTGAATTTACTTCTATAAAGATTGAGCATCTCTATGTGCCCGACAGCATACTAAGCACTAGGATATCAAAATAAGGCTCATTGGATTCAAGTCTAGCACGCTGTCACCCTCTTCTATAACCTTCTCAAAAAGAGAATGCAATTCCTACTCTATTTCACCACTCACAGGCGTTAGTAAATCTTTTCTGGATATTGTTTTACCTCCTGCATGTCCAAAACTTCCTTTCTTCCCATGCTAGTCTGCTTTGCCCTGCACTGCTCTACTCCAGTCTTCAGTGGAAAGGGAAAGTGTGGCCCAGCCGGAGTGCCTCAGTGGTTGAGCACTGACCTATGAACCAGGAGTCATGGTTCGATTCCCCATCAGGGCCCTTGACAGGGTTGTGGGCTCAATCCCCAGTGAGGGACGTGCAGGAGGCAGCCAGTCAATGATTCTCTCTCTTCATTGATGTTTCTCTCTTTCTCCCTCTCCCTCTTTGAAATCAAATATATATTTTTTAAAAGACAGGGGTAGGAGGAAAGTGTGCTCTCAAAACCAGAGGGAAGCTAACTTATAATAGACAGACGTCCCCACCCCTGGTCCCCAAGTGGTTCATCCTCATGCAAATGAGGATTCCAAATCCTCACATTTTGATTGGTCCAAAAGTCACTGTTCTGATTAGTCAGAATGGAGCTGCTTTGATTGATTCAGCGAAGAAGCTAATGGGATATATGCATGCAGCTCCAACTGAATGTGTAAAGCTCGGTCCTATTGGTTGAAATTGGATCCCAGGAATTTATAAGAACTGGTTCACATGGCAGAAACACAGTGCAGGCAGGTATTTCAGTGCAGAAGGAAGTATTTCACTTCAGGCTTCTCCCTGAAGTGCAGTTTTCATGTGAGTTCCCTATGTACAAATGGCTGCTAGGATTTGTTTTTATTTGTTTATATTTTTGTGTTGTTGTTAATCCTCATCAGAGTGGGGGGGTGGAGACATTATGTGTTAGAGAAACATCAATTGGTTGCCCCCCCACAACCCCGTGTCCCAACCAAGAATCAAACCCAGGACCTTTTAGTGTGTGGCTGATACTCTAACCACTGAGTAACATTGTCCAGGACTATTTTAGCCCAGTTAGCCACTGGGAGCCCTTTTTAATGGGTATCTTGTTTCTCAGGGTTCACACTACAGTACCCAACTTAGGAGGAACTACTTCCATGGTAAATGTCAGGGTGGCACTTCCATGACCCTGAGGGTGAGTGCCAATGGTGCCTCAATTACCTCATCCTAGAGCCTGCACTGCCAGATAGCATTGCCCCATCAGCCTGGATCCCCGAGTGCAGTTGGTATCAACATGAAGCCACCCTGCCAGCCACATGGACATGTAATGAAACAAATAATTTGTGGTTAAATCACTGAGGTTCTAGGAGTTATTTGCAGCAATAACCTCCTGACATACAGCCATCCTCTCAATATTACAAATTAGAAACAACTTAAATTTTAATCCTCACATTTTGATTGGTCCAAAAGTAAGGTGACCAGATTAAAGCGGTCATTGACAGACGGGGTGGGGGGGGGGTGTCTTTTTTTTTTTTCCTTTTCTTTTCTTTTTTATTATTTACTTAAAATATTACAAAGAGCCCTGACTGGTTTGGCTCAGTAGATAGAGCGTCGGCCTGCAGACTGAGGGGTCCCAGGTTCGATTCTGGTCAAGGGCGTGTGCCTTGGTTGCAGGCACATCTCCAGTAGGAGGTGTGCAGGAGGCGGCTGATCAATGTTTTTCTTTCATCGATGTTTCAAACTCTCTATCCCTCTCCCCTCCTCTCTGTAAAAAAATCAATAAAATATATTTTTAAAAAAATATTACAAAGAGTAATCAGGACTTTTTTAAAACGCCGCGGCACGCGGGACGCGGGACAAACTGTTAAAAATTGGGACTGTCCCACCAAAAGCGGACGTCTGGTCACCTTACCCAAAAGTCACTGTCCTGATTGGTCAGAATGGAGCTGCTTTGGTTGGTGAAAAAGCTAATGGGGATATAGTCGGCAGCTCCGACTGAATGTGGAAAGCTTCAGTCCTATTAGGAGGCAATTACATTCTTTTATAGCACAGAGGAAAGAGCATGAGCTTTCCTTCTGCTCGACAGACCTGGATCTGTATTCTAGCCCTAATCTAATATAATAAAAGAGTAATATGCAAATTGACCATTGCCCGAGACACCTAAGCCACACCCACCAGCCAAGCCATGCCTCCCAGCCAAGATAGAGGCTGGCAGCCATGGAGCTAAAGCAAATCAGAGGCTTCTGTTGCAACTGCCTGCCTAGGCTGGCTGAGCCTCTGCTCACGGCCATGCCCATCAGCCAATTAGAGCAGCTGTATGCAAATTAACCCAGCTAAAATGGAGGCCAGCAGCTACGGAGCTAGAGCAAACCAGAGGCTTCTGTTGCAACTGCCTGCCTAGGCTGGCTGAGCCTCTGCTCACAGCCACGTCCACCAGCCAAGCCATGCCTCCCAGCCAATCAGAGCGGCTGTATGCAAATTAACCCAGCCAAGATGGAGGCCAGCAGCCATGGAGCTAGAGCAAACCAGAGGCTTCTGTTGCAACTGCCTGCCTAGGCTGGCTGAGCCTCTGCTCATGGCCAGGCCCACCAGCCAATCAGAGCAGCTGTATGCAAATTAACCCAGCAAAGATGGAGGCTGGCAGGGCAGCTCTGCACTGGGAGCCTCTGCAGCCAGCATAGCTGTGCCAGGTGTGTCAGCTCAGTGGGGGGGTGTCTGGCCTGGGGCTTCCTCGGGGCATCCAGGAGCGCCCACCCGGGTCCACTGCCTGGCTCTGCCCCCCAGGGGCCTCCACCAGGCGTGCGGGAGAGCAGGTCCTCCACAGGACTTGCAGGAGCAGCCATCCTGGGTCCGCTGCCTGGCTCCGGCCCCTGGGGGCCTCCTTGGGGCATGGGGGAGTGCAGGGGCCTCTGTGGGGCGTGCAGGAGCAGCCGTCCTGGGTCTGCTGCCTGGCTTTGCCCCCAGGGGGTGGCCTCCTTGGGGCGTCCAGGAGTGCCCGTCCTGGGTCAGCTGCCTGGCTCTGCCCTGGGGGCCTCCGCAGGGTGTCCAGGAGCACCCGTCCAGGGTCTGCTACCTTCATCCACCCCCCAGGGGCCTCCACAGGGCATGCGGGAGTGTCTGCTTCACAGTGCGGAGAATCCGAAGCCAGTCTCACTGCCTGGCTCCACCCCAGATGTGTTTGCTCGGCAGCAGGGCCCCACCGAGGGATCCTGCACCAGCGTCTGACCCTGGCTTGCCACCCAGCTCTGCGCCAGGTGTGTCCCCTCAGCAGTGGGGGCCCACCATGCGTGTGCGATTGTGGGCCCTCCAGTGGAAAACTTCCAGGCCTGCACTCACCAGCCCTCCCACCCCCCAGTGCACAAACCCTGAAGGGGCTGTGGGCAGCCTGAAAATGGTCCTCAGCTCCTCACCCAGGCTGGCCAGGCATGCCAGCAGGTGGACATCCCCTCCCCCCCCACCGAGGTGTCCCAGACTGCAAGAGGGCACAGGCCGGGCTGAGGGACCCCCACTCCCCAAGTGCACAAAATTTTGTGCACTGGGCCCCTAGTATTTACTAAGTGACTTGATGTTAATTTATACTAACTCCTCAGTTATCATTGTTAAATATTATTAAATATATCCTTCAATTTTTTCAGAATTAAACAAAACTACTTAGACAAAGCTCCTGGCACAATATTTGACCACAAAGCCTGGCAATGGGTCATTTTTATCATTTAATGAGTTCACTAATTCCAACCTCCTTTGGAAGGACAACCTGAGTGAGGCTTAATTTTACACAGCGCCTCAGAGGATCCCCAGCAGATGGAGCCCAGTTGTCCACAGGTTACCCATCCCAGAAATACACCCACCATTGGCTATTGTTTTTCATTTTCCTACTCTCCCTGCTTCCTCACTTTTATTTTTCAGAAGCATCTGCCCAAAGCCATCTATTTTAAAAATCAAGACATTTATATATCTTGAAATCACAATGGTCTCTCTCATTACTCCAAGACTTTCTTACTACTTTGGCCCCATTACAAACATGCATTTAATCATCAAATCTAAATTGTTTTAGTAGAAACCTATTTTGTGAGTCAGAAATGAAGATCATTACCCCCAGACCCTCTCTGTGTTATTAATGATGTCTTATACTTTCGTGGCACCTTTCCTTGAGAAGAACAAAATGCTGCCTATACATTATCTCATTAATCCTCATGGCAGCCCATGAGGTAGCATAAAGCCGCAGGTTGTTATTACCCATCTCACCCTTTCCCCTTAGTGCTCACTCTCAAATGGAAAAGTTCAAAAGCAATTTAAAAATTAAAGCTGCTTTACCAAAATCAATCATGAGAGATTTTCCAGATGCTATTTAGAATGTACCTTAAGAATGTACAACAGTTATTCCAGGCCCTTCAAGACAACACAGATTAAAGTAACAACAAAAATCAATAGAAATCTATAAATGAAATCAATATGTTCTGCAACAAGGCTCCTGAAACAATGGAAACAAAGCTACTCTGTTTTCCTACCAGCCTTAAAAGAGGATGACATTATCATGGCTTAGAGGAGAGGTTGCCAAACTTTTTCTGCAAAGAACCAGTTAGAAAATATTTGAGGTGTTTGTGGGCGATATGGTGACTGATGCAACTATACAGCTCTGCTCTTGTAGCACAAAAGCAGCCACAAATAATACATAAATGAACCAGAGTGGGCGGGTTCCAATAAAACTTTAATTATGGGCATTGACATTGAATTTCATATTATTTTCAGAGGTCATGAAATATTCTTTTGTTTTTTTTTTCACCACTTAAAAAAACAAGTAAAAATGATTCTTAGCTCAGTTTTTGTGCAAAAGGCAAGAGGTATTTGGCCAGCAGGCTATAGTTACCCGATCATTGATCATTCATTAGCTTAGAGGCCAAAATGGGGATTTTTGAATCTTCAAGCATATGGACCTCCACATTTTCATTATCTGAAGTCTTTCTGCAAATTATTTCCTTGTGTACATCTCGGGCAAAAATGCATGCAAATGTATATATACACAGGCATGAAAGCACTTAATTTTAAAAAAATCCACTGTTGAAATCAACCTCCCCTACAGCAGAAAACACAATGAACTGAAAGCCTGGATTTTATCAGCAAGTCTGTGACTGCATTTATATTTCAGGGCCAGCTGACCCATCCTCAGCAAACACAGAAACAGGGGCTCGTCTTCAAGTCCAGTTAGCTCATCCCTGGCCCCTTCCATTCTCCAAGATGTTCCTGGACACCTTCACCGGATTAAATCAATAAACACACATTAAGGACCTACTCTATGCCAGGCCCTGTGCCAGGTATCATAAAGTATGACAAGTGTGACTATAGACATATGGGCAGTGTACAGTGAGCACAGAGAAGGCATGGTGAGCTGTGGAACAGGATACTTGGAGGCAGGTTCTTTAAAACTTGCCCTGACCAGTTTGGCTCAGTGGCTAGAGCCTCGGCCTGTGGACTGAAGGGTCCCGGGTTCGATTCCACTCAAGGGCATGTACCTTGGTTGCGGGCACATCCCTAGTAGGGGGTGTGCAGGAGGCAACTGATCGATGTTTCTTTCTCATCGATGTTTCTAACTCTCTATCTCTCTCCCTTCCTCTGTGCAAAAAATCAATAAAATATATATATTTTTAAAAATAAATAAAACTGTAGGTGTCCTAGGCCCCATTTTCTGGTGACCAGCTGCTATAGTCGAAATATTAATGTTCCCTCAAAATTCATATACTGAAATTCTAAACCCAAGGTGATGGTAATTAAAGGTGAGGCCTCTGGGAGGTGCTCAAATCATGAGATTGGAGCCCTCAGGATTGCGATTAGTGCACTGAAAAAAATGACCCTAAGACCTTCCTAGTCCCTTCCACCACATAAGGACACAAGGAGAAGTCTGGGACCCTGAAGAGAGACCTCACCCAAACATGCTGGCACCCCAATCTCAGATTTATAGCCTCCAGAATTGTGAGCAATAAATATCTGTGTTTATAAATACCCAGTCTGTGGCATTTTGTTATAGCAGCTCAAACAGACTCAGACATTAGCTCTGTGGCTAAAAATCCTAAAAACCCTTGTTTGCAAGGAGCAATGGAAAATGACAAGGTTTGAGGATCAGATTGTCCTGGATTTGAAGTCAACCCTGTCACTTACTCTGTGACCTTGGGCGAGTTAGTCACCTTTCAGAAGGTCAGTTTTATGATATAACAAATAGCTCACAAAATTGTTTTTAAAAAATTAAATCACACCCTGGCTGGTTTGGCTTAGTGGATAGAGCATCAGCCTGCAGACTGAAGGGTCACAGGTTAGAATCCAGCCAAGGACACACGTCCAGGTCAGGCTCTATCCCCACCCAGTAGGGGCCGTACTGGAGGCAGAGGATTGATGATTCTCTCTCATCATTGATGTTTCTCTCTCTCCCTCTCCTTTCCTCTCTGAAATCAATAAAGAAATATAATTTTAAAAATGAAATCACATGTGGAGAGTGCCCAGCACATCTTAGACATCTAACACTCATAAATAAGTGCCTTTCAATTGGTGTCCCCTAGGGATTGGTGAGCCTGAAACGTGTGAGGCCGTTGGAAGACACATTTGAACATTGTGTGAGGCCGTTGGAAGACACATTTGGGCAGGACTATTCTTCCATAAACATAAAGCTGCTCTTCTGTTCCCATGTGCAGCACTCGGGGACACAAATAAGTCAAAGGATTCCTCAGATGTATAATTTGAATGATTCAGTTTTGTGGAAAGAACCACATCAAATTATACTTAGCCTTTTTAATACATATTTACTGAGGCATTAAGGATGGGAACATTCACATCTCAAGAAATTAATTTTGTCTAAAATATGTTTTTAAAGGCTAAAATCATCTATATGTGAAATCAGCACACATCATGGTTAATAGTATTTTTAAATGTTATCCTTAATTTGTAAACATGTCATAAATGAAGTTCAACATAGGACTTCCCAAAGATCCTTTCAGTTTTCTGAAGCCCTACTTACGCCAAAAAATAGCTCCTTCCTTAGTGACTTCAGAGACTTGATGTTGCTGAAATGATTTCCAAGGAGGGTTCCCTTGTCATGTGCTGTTGCCAGGTGAGAAGGAAGAAGCATGGACATAGACAGGACACTGCGCACTGGCCCGCCCTTACAGCTCTGCACGTCAGCTCTGAACATCTGCCCTGAACATCTGCCCCACGTGGCCACTCCCAGGGAAGGTCCGTCTCACTCCCCGCTCCAGGGCACTGTCAGAGCCCATTTTCTTGGCGATCCGTAACTCTAGTTGGGAATTCATCTGTGTCTGTCAGTAGCCACAAATTTGAAAAACATTTCTCTAAACTGTCACTGCTGTAAAAAGATCATTATGCTGACATCCACCGTACACCGAGCGCGAGCTCATGCTACACAGAGGAAAGGCCCCACATATCACCGTTTCCAACAAAGAGCAAGTTGAGCAGCATTTATGGAGAAAAGAGCCATGGCAATAAAACATTCCCAGGAACATTCCCAAGCCGAACTAAATCTCAGTTTTCTTTCCGACAGGACAGAGATTCATGACTGTCTTCCCAGCAGGCACACGGGAAACAAAAGCCCCCCGCATTTAAAGATCTCCATCCAGGGCTCTGTGAAAGCCACCAGTCCTGCATTAGCTTTACTACTCAATATACTTCCAAACTGTCTAAGCAAAGCTTGCCTATGCCCTCCCATTATAAGCTAGGGATTCAGAACAACAGGTTTGAACAATGTCCATCTCAAACGTGTAAGGGCTGAGGCTGTCACTTGTCAAGGACATGAATTCCCAAAGGTAAACACACTAAACTGGCCTTTTAAATTACACCCTACCGACCCGTAATGAGAGGTGGGTTCCAATCTTGAGCCTACAGCAGTAGGCTTTGCAGAGTGCTGTTTAATGATAGTTACATTTGATTATTTTCTTATTAGAAAAAACACACATAACATAAAATTTACCATTTTAAAGTGTACAATTCAGTGGCATTAGTACATTTGCAGTGTTTTTTTTGTTTGTTTTTATATTTTATTGATTATTTTTACAGAAAGGAAGGGAGAGGGATAGTTAGAAACATTGATCAGCTGCCTCCTGCACATCCCTTACTGGGGATGTGCCTGCAACCAAGGTACATGCCCTTGACCAGAATCGAACCTGGGACCCTTCAGACTGCAGGACAACGCTCTATTCACTGAGCCAAACCAGTTATGACACATTCACAATGTTGTGCAGCCATCACCACTATCCAGTCCCAGAATATATACATCATCCCCAAACAGAAACCTGTACTCAGTAAGCAGTCATTCCCCATTCCACACTGCCCCCAGCCCTTGGCAACCACAAATCTGCTTTCTGTTTCTGTGGATCAGGCTATTCTACATATTCATATATGTAAATAGATTCATATAACACACAACAGAGAGACAGCAAGATGGCGGCATAAGGTAAACACCATAAATGCAGCCGTGCACAACTATTTCAGAATAACCACGAAAAGAAAACACGGACACCACTCGCACACACAGGGAGGCTGGCTGAGTGAAAATTCTACAACTAGAAAGAAACTCAGACTCAGAGGAGTGGCGGAAGCAAAGTACAGAGGTACGGAGGCACGTGCACGGGGCTCAGGAAGAGGGCTGGCACCAGAGGACGCAGTTCTTTTTCAAACCAGAGAGAGCCACAAGCTCCCGGTGGCTCTGAACTCCAGTTCCAGGCAAGTTTCTGAGGACCCAGATGCACACCCGGAGAAGGGGGACTGACTGGCACCGGGAGGAAATCCAAGGCGGGTTTCTCTCAGCATTACTTGCAGCAATTACCGTGGGACACAGAGACCCAGTGTCTCTTAGTGCAGGGCTGAGAAGCAGCCATAGCTATTTGTTCCACCCTGCCCTGCAGACTCCCCGAGGCCCCGCCCCTCCCAAGCTGCTTTTGCATATAAAAGGCTGAGTAGCCTAAGGCAAAGGCTAAATCAATACCTCCTTAAAGATACAACAGCCAGCCTCACCCAGTGGCCAGAGTGGGACCATCCTAAATAAAACTCAGATCCACAAGGAACATACTCGGGGCAGACACAGTAAGCACAAAAGCCCCACTGAAACAACTCTTGCCCCATAAGGGTGTCTCCAGCACAGAAGTTCTCCCACTGTAGACACAGCTGACTCTCATAACCAAGTGGCTTAGAGGTTAATTCCTCTCAGTGATCACCTAACTCAGACAGGGAAGCAGCCAAAATGCGGACAAAGAAACAGATCACAAATGACAGAAATGGAGGAAAGAAAATGACAGGATATAGAGTTCAAAACCACAGTTATTAGGTTTTTCAAGAATTTTCTAGAGATTGCTGATAAATTTAGTGAGACCCTCAATGAATCTAATGAGATCCTCAAGGGTATGAAAAAGGACCAACTAGAAATTAAGAATACACTGAAATAAAGGATAATATACAGAGATCCAACAGCAGACGAGAGGATCGCAAGAATCAAGTCAAAGATATGAAATATGGGGAAGCAAAACCCACCCAGCCGGAAAAGCCAAAAGAAAAAAGAAAAGAAAAGAAAAAAAGAATCAAAAAGTATGAAGATAGTGTAAGGAGTCTCTGGGACAACTTCAAGCGTACCAACATCGGAATTATAGGGGGCCAGAAGAAGAGAGAGAGCAAGATATTGAAAACCTATTTGAAGAAATAATGACAGAAAACTTCTCCCACCTGATGAAAGAAATAGACTTCCAAGTCCAGGAAGGGCAGAGAATCCCAAACAAAAGGAACCCAAGGAGGACCACACCAAGACACATCATAATTAAAATGCCAAGAACAAAAGACAAGGAGAGAATCTTAAAAGCTGCAAGAGAAAAGCAGTTAGTTACCTACAAGAGGGAACCCATACAACTGTCAGCTGATTTCTCAACAGAGACTTTGCAGGCCAGAAGGGAGTGGCAAGAAATATTCAAAGTGATGAATAGCAAGAACCTACAGCCAAGATTACTTTACCCAACAAAGCTATCATTCAGAATTGAAGGTCAGATAAAGAGCTTCACAGACAAGAAAAAGCTAAAAGAGTTCATCACCACCCAACCAGTATTATATGAAATGCTGAAAGGTATCCTTTGAGAAGAAGAAGAAAAAGGAAAGTAAAAATTATGAACAACAAATACATATCTATCAACAAGTGAATCTAAGAATCAAGTGAATAAAAAATCTGGTGAACAGAATAGAATCAGAGGCATAGAAAGGGAGTGGGCTGACAATTTTCAGGGTTAAGGGGGTTGAGGGTGCGTGAAAAGAATGGACAATAATCGTACACCTATGGATGAGGACAGTGGGGGGGCAAGGACAGAAGGTGAGGTGGGAACTGGGAGGAGGGGAACTACGGGGGAAAAAAGAGGAACAACTGTAATAATCTGAACAATAAAGATTTAAAAAAACAAAAACTAAATAAATAAAAACACACAACAGCTTGTATCTCTGATTGAGTCCCCTCTGCCATTGCTGTGAGTTACCTGATCCCATCATTAATATAACCTGCCTTCACCCTAATGTCATGTCTGGTCTATGAGAGGTGTGATGGTATATTTTACATGCCACTTGGTTAGGCTATGGGCCCATTACATGTATTCTGTCAAACACTAATCTAGGTGTTGCCATACAGGTAGGTACTCTGTAGGTGTGATTAAAGCCTACAATTAAAAGGATGGCATTAAGAGCAAAACTAAAGCTTCCATGACAATCAAGAAGATGAAATTTTACCTACGATCAGCAGCTTTAGCTCATGCCCAAAAGTTCCAGCTTGAGCTTCCTGACAGCCTGCCCCAACAGATTTCAGACTTGCTCAGCCAGTCCCCACAATCGTGTAAGGCGATTTATTGGAATAAATCTCTTAATATACCAGGTATATCTATCTCCTGGTTTTGTTTTCCCAGTTGATCCCTGACTGATACAGGAAGGAAGAAAAGGCTTGAATACATAGTATCTTGCTTGTTTCTGGTCCACTGAAGTTGGCTATCTGAGATTTAGTACTTACAGAACTTTAAAAATGACCTATCTTCAATGACAGTTTTACATAGTCATTGACATAGATGCCCTAGCCAATAACTATTACTTGCCATTAAGAGGAGGAAAAAAGCCTGGTTAACGACTAGAAATTAAAGTGTAGAAGATTTTAGTTCAATATAAGGACTTTCTAATAACCTGGCATATCTAAAATTTTATTAACAATGTAAGGTATTTTTCTGTTAAACAAAACTTTACTCGTATAAAGTGACATTTCACTTCAATCATTGAAAATTTAGAACCCGAACTGAGATGTATTTTCATTGTTAAATATATGTGGGATTTTGAAAACTTGGTATGGAAATATATATATATATTAGGGGCCCGGTGCACAAAAATTTGTGCACTTGGTGGGGAGGGGTCCCTCAGCCTGGCCTGTGCCCTCTTGCAGTCTGGGACACCTTGGGGAGGGGGGATGTCCACCTCCTGGCATGCCTGGCCAGCCTGGGTGAGGGGCTGAGGGCCATTTTTAGGCTGCCCATGGCCCCTTCAGGGTTCGTGAACTGGGGGTGGGAGGGCTGGATGTTTCCCACCAGAGGGCCCACGATCCCACATGCCTAGTGGACCCCCACCGCTGAGGGGACACACCTGGCGCAAAGCTGGGTGGCGAGCCAGGGGCAGACGCTGGTGCAGGATCCCTCAGTGGGGCCCTGCTGCTAAGCGAACACACCCGGGGTGGAGCAGGGCAGCAGACTGGCTTCGGATTCTCTGCACTGTGCAGCAGATGCTCCCGCACGCCCCCGAGGAGGCCCCCGGGGCGCAGAGCCAGGCAGTGGACCCAGGACAGGTGCTCCTGCATGCCCCATGGAAGCCCCCCACTCTCCCACATGCCTTGCGGAGGCCCTCGGGGGACAGTGGACCTGGGAGGGTGCTCTTGGACGCCCTGAGGAGGCCCCAGGCTGGACCCCCCCCCCACTGAGCTGACACACCTGGCACAGCTATGTCGGCCTTGGAGGCTCCCAATGCAGAGCCGCCCTGGCAGCCTCCATCTTGGCTGGGTTAATTTGCATACAGCCGCACTGATTGGCTGGTGGGCATGGCCATGAGCAGAGGCTCAGCCAGCCTACGCAGGCAGTTGCAACAGAAGCCTCTGGTCTGCTCTAGCTCCGTGGCTGCCGGCCTCCATCTTGGCTGGGTTAATTTGCATACAGCCACTCTGATTGGCTGGGAGGCGTGGCTTGGTTTGTGGGCGTGGCTTAGGTGTCTCGGGTGATGGTCAATTTGCATATTACTCTTTTATTATATTAGATATAACATCTTATTAATAATTGCTTTATCAATTACATATAGAAGTGGCAATAATTTATATTTATCGAGTTAATAAGATGCATTATTAAAATTAATTTCACCTCTTTTTACCTTTTTAATATGGCTACTAGAAAATTTGAAATTGCATGTGTGGCTTGCATTATATTTCAAATGGAAAGTGCTGGTCTAGAGAAATGGGCAACACTCTGACCATGACCTTCAACTCAAATGACCTCTGAACTCAAACACAGAATAGTAGTAGTATATTCAACTAACAAGTATATGAAAAGATCACTTTTTAAACATTAACATTTAGAGAAATGCAAACTAAAACATATACATACACATACTTTACACATATAGACTGACCAAATTTAGAAAATTAGAAAAATGAGAAAACTAGAAGTTTTCTCAGTGGGATGTGGAGGATACAGGGGTGCTCCTGCACAGGTGGCAGACATGTGGACTGGAGCTGCCCGCCTAAACAGCAAACTCAGTCAAGGCAAAGTCAGCACATGTGTGCCCTGTGGCTCAGCAATCCCCAGACAGTCCTACATAGGTTCATCAAGAGAGGTGAACAAGATGTTCACTGCAGGGATATTCAGTGTGGTGGAGATCTAAAAGCAAGCTGGATGCCTGTCACCAGATGAATGTGGTGGGTACTATTCAGAGTACCGCACAGCCATCCACAACAATGGACCAGAAGTACATACAGCCACATGAATGGGTCTTCAACATCTAGTGCTGCATTTATTTTATGTTTAAAATAAATAAACATAACTAAAAGAGAAATAAATCTATAGCAGAATACCATTTACTGAGATTCAAAACACAGGAACACAAACAAGAAACACATTTTTTATAAGAATGCATACATACAAACAAAAGGATACACATCAGGCTTGTTATAATGGTTTGTCAATGGGTGAGGAAGACAAGGGGAGTGGAAATGAGGGGAAAAGGGACTAACTAGAAAAAATAAATAAAAGGAGAGAGAGACACAGAATCAAGCCTTGCCTGTCCACTTAATGGGGGCTCTGGACAAGTCATATAACCTCTTTGAGTTTCAGTTACATCATCCGCAAGTAACAAAATCTTCCTTGAAGGAACATGAAGAAAATAAAGGTGCTAAGTATAAAGTACTCAGCACAGTACTGTAAATCCCAGGGTTCTTTCAATGGAAACAACCATTATCAATTGAATTTTATGCAGGTTCACCCTTTGAAGCACAACCTTCCTGCCTTATTAGGCATAGATGCTCATAGCTTATTTAATATCAGACTAATTGGATACCAATAAAAAAAAATAAGGCACCATGATGCAAATTTTAGATAGCTATTTAGGATTATCCTTTATCTTATAAAGGATTTCTCTCCCCCTGCAAATACTTCTTCCATCCAGCATCTGCTGTTTATTTGCATACAAATGAATAATTTATCACTGTATCGTCAGGAACAAGGACCCAAACTAAGGCCTGAGGAAACATAAATAAAAAGGACTAATTCAATGACAGAATATTAATAAATTCTGAAAAAAGTGTGATCCCTCCATACATTACCGTCCTCATTTAGTCTTACCTAATATGCAACATGGCACACCTTATTTCACTCCTCTTCAGTATAGGCACTTATAAGCTCAGGGAGTTTCAATATGGGAATTCATCCAACACTGGTTACTGCCAAATATCTTACACTTCCTCACAGAATGGACTATAGTGTTGTAAATATACACATTACAGATATATAGAGAAAGATATAGAGGTAGGTATAAAATGGACAAAATGCCCAGTTTACTGAACATGTCAGAGCTTTTAATGCATCCTCATAAATACACTATAAACAGAAATCAGTCTATTTCAATCCATTCAGAGCATCTGAGGCATCCAGAGCTGCGGAGGGAAGAATCACCCTCTCAGCCTACCACTCAGAGCTTTTCTAAACTATTTTTAAATGGGGGTGGAAGGGCCTACTGTTACTGGAAGATTAGCCAGGAGCAAGCGGCTGGTTCTACCTGGATCCCACCTACATCCACTGGACCCAGACTGTTGGCTGAAAACTTGGAGGGAGGCCCACATGATTCACCTTACAGTGAGGGAAAGGAGAGAAAACTGCACCCCTAGAAATCAGGCTTAATAGCCTCTGCCTTAAGGCCCTGCCTCCTTTTAGATTACAAAATGCTCTGGTGAATACTAGGCAAAATCTCAACAGTGCCTAGTACTGTAAAGCGTTTTCAGGGTATAGGAACTCCAATTTTAAAGGAAAATTAAGAGAATTAGGTGGGGAAGTTGTGCTCACTAAAGGAGACATGCACTGTGTCTCAGCTGTCTGGGAGACATGTGGACTACAAGGAAGGGTAGGATGCTTTGAGGCAAGATTTGCTTAAATCAAGCAGAGGAAGGAATTATAGTGCTGGGAACAATAATGATAACAGGTTGCATTGATGCAACCTGTACTTGGTACTACACTAAGAATGTGACCTATAAAAGTATTTCACATGTAAAATCGTTAGCTTATAAACATAAAAGTAGTAATTTACATCTAGCAATTCATTTGTCTTCACAAGTACAAGCAGAAGGGAGTAGTGATCTAATTGTACTAAATTTCTAACAGAGAAAAGGAAAGCATAGACTTACAGGATGTAGAGACCTAGGAAGGAACAGTGCCACAGTCATGAAGGGAGGATCCATGGAAATTTGTAGGTATTGACTTATGAGTCAAATCTTTCCTAATGTTAATGGCAAACAAGAGGTTGAATGTATCCTTATGGGGAGTCAATGTAGTTGCTATCTTTAAATTTCACAGATCTAGAATAAATATTCCAAAAATGTATATGGAACCACAAAAGACCCCAAATAGCAACAGAGATCTTGAGAAAGAAGAACAAAGTTGGAGGAATCATGCTACCTAATATCAAACTATATTACAAAGCCACTATAATGAAAACAGCCACTATAATGGTACTGGCACAAGACCAGGCATATAGATTAATGGAATAAAACTGAAAGCCCAGAAATCAACTCATGCCTTATGGTCAAGTAATATTTGAAAAAGGAGGCAAGAGTATACAATGGAGTAAAAACAGTCTCTTCAATAAATGGAGTTGGGAAAATTAGATAGCCACATGCAAAAAAAAAAAAAAAAAGAAAGAAAATAGACCACCTTCTTACATCGCACACAAGAATAAACTCAAAATGGGTTAAAGACTGAAATATTAGACTTGAAACCATAGAAATCCTAGAAGAAAATATAGGCAGGTAAATCTCAAACATTTCTTGTAGCAATGTTTTTTTTCTGATCTATCTCCTTGGTCAAGGGAAACAAAAGAAAAGATATACAAATGGGACTACATCAAACTAAAAAGTGCTTGTACAGCAAAAAAAAAAAACCATCAACAAAATGAAAAGATAACTAAATGAATGGGAGAACATATTCACTAACACATCTGAGAAGGGGTTAATACACAAAATTTATAAAGAACTTATAAAACTCAACACCCAAAACAACAATCTAATTTAAAAATGGGCAAAGATACTGAATAGACACTTCTCAAAAGAAGGGCATACAGATAGTCAATAGTTATATGAAAAGGATGCTCAATGTCACTAATTATCAGAAAAATGCAAATTAAAACCACAATGAGATATCATACCTATCAGAATACTAATCAATAAATCAACAAACAACAACTATTGGAGAAAAGGGAACTCTTGGTGGGAATACAGATTGATAAAGTCACTATGGAAAGTAGTATGGAGTTACCTCAAAAACTAAAAATAGAACTGCCTTATGACCCAGCAATTCCACTTGTGGGAATTTATCTGAAGAAACCTAAAACTCTAATTCAAAAAAATATATGCACCCTTATGTTCCTTGTAGCATTATTGATAACAGCCAAGATTTGGAAGCAGCCCAAGTGTCCATCAGTAGATGAGTGGATAAAGCAACCATGGTATATTTACACAATAGAATACTACTCAGACATAAAAAGGAAAAAAATTTTACCTTTTGCAAGAACATGGATGGATCTGGAGAACATTATGCTAAATGAAATAAGCCAGGCAAAAAAAGACAGATACCATATGATTTCATTCATGAGTAGAATTTAATGAGCAAACTGAACTAATTAGCAAAATAGAGATAGACTCATAGAAAGAAGGCAGATGGCTTGGGGGAAGGAGGGGTGTTGGTGGAGGGATTAAGAAGAAAAAAAGACTACAGTGTGGTGATTGGGGGAAGTGGAAGAGTGTACAGGGAACCACAAAAGACCCCAAATAATAAAATAAAATAAAATAAAACAATAAATAAGTAAAAAATGTAATTTACTCAAAAATGGCATTCATTGTCTATGTTTAGACAAACTATTAACAGTTAAAAATTAAATTCATAAAACTATTTCTTGAGTCTAGAAGTAAAATTTTAGATCATGATTTAGTTTCTTTTCATCTTAATTTTCCTCTAAAAATAATTTTATCAGGATGACTTTACATATAGTAACTTCTGATCTGGTAGGCTAGTTTCTATTTATTGGGGAAAGAAGGCCATGAAAAGCAGAAAGAATTTTCAAATAAATATGATCCTGTAAATCCCTTTAAAACAATCGTGGAAGGGTGCTAAGATTTCTTTATGTTCTAAAGTCTGAAAATGAGAAAATTAATGATATTTGTATGGGAAAATGCAATCAGCTTTACTGACACAAATGAAGATATATAGGAACTGGGAAAGAAAGGGAATATCCCACCATGGTCAAGAAAGGCCACATGAATGAGAAACGACAATCGGAAAGAGAAGGAATTTCTGTAGACACCTGCCATTTTGTGCGGCAATGAACGTGTGAGCTGACCTCGCAGACCTCTGTCTCAGGCCTCTGCACTGCTGTCCCCACTGCCTGGGTTCTCCTCTCATTTCTCTGTGTGTCCTCTCTCTCACACAGGTCTCTTCTTAAATGCTGTCCTATCAGAGAAACTTTCATCAGCATTCCCTGTCATCCTTACCCTGCTGTGCTTTCTCCACAGAACTTATCATCACCTGACATATTATGTATTTAACTAGAGGCCCAGTGCACAAAAATTTGTGCACTCAGGGGGGTCCCTCAGCCCGGCCTGTTCCCTGTTGCAGTCTGGGACCCCTCAGGGGATGACCACCTGCAGGCAATCAGACATCACTCTGGCAGCCCGGGAGTCCTCAGGGGATGTCCATTTGCCAGCGGGGAGCAGGCCTAAGCTGCAGTCAGACATCCTTAGCGCTGCTCCCACCACCACCACTGTATTGGCAGCCTTCAGCCTGGCTTGTGGTTGAGCAGAGTTCTCCCTATGGGAGTGCAATGACCACCAGGGGCAGCTTCTGCATTGAGCATCTGCCCCCTAGTGGTCAGTGTGTGTCATAATGACCAGTCATTCCCAGTTGTTCTGCTGTTAGAGTCAATTTGTATGTTACCTTTTTATTATATAGGATGCTTTTTCTCCTTCCCAGAGAATTTTAATGTCAAGCCAAATTTGCAAAGAAGTAGAAGGAGGCAGGGAAGAAGGAGGAACAAAAAGGTTTTGGGCTCCCTGATCAGATGGTACCTGATCCGTTCTCCTCTTAAACCTTTAGATAAATGTACGTAAATGGAGCAGGGACAGTGGAAACTGCGCAAGAGTACTGCTGCTCTGTCACATGCCAGTCCCATCTGCTTAGCTCCTTGAATTATACTGTTCTCTGTCTTTTTGTCTTTTCCTTTATCCTCTAGGTCTTCCCACCTTGCTCTACTCTGTACGGTTGTTACTTTAAACACTGAAAACTAAAAGAGTTTCTTTCAGAGAATAATCTATTTGAAAACAAGTTTATACTCAAATACATTAGTGTCTATTTGGTTTGCTAACATTTTTATTCTTTGTGTTAAGGCCAAAATTATCAAACCATAAAAATAAAACCTGTTTTCTTTAGTACAGTTTAAATCACACAGAAATAATAAGATATTCAATTGCACTGACTCTGTGGGGAAATCACCTATGTTGACCCTTCTCTAAAAAGAGCAGAGAATTTGTATTTATACCAGTTCCTAGAACACAGCTTTGAGTTGTGGCATCAGTTAGTGCATTGGGAGATAAGGCAAATTTACAACAAGCATCCGAGGCACGAGATGTATAACGGTGGGGAAAACAGCCGTGATGCCTGTCCTCAAGAAGCTTCCAGTAAGAAGGAAGCTGCAATTGTGGACCACACTTCCTGTGTGAGCCCTATTGATGTCATTCTACAGATCCCAATCTCCAACCCAGAAAAAAGGCCCAAGGGGCACCCACTCCAGGAAGTTCCATAACTTCCTCTCTTCTCTCACTATTATCAATCCCCACACAAATCTAGAATGGGAAGAGCTTCGCCCAACAAAAAGAGGAGTGGCAATGAATTGACAGCTCCAAAATATACATGATTTCTTTTCTGGATTAAAAGAGAAATAAAATAATGAGGTCATGGGGGGTTATACAAAACAGTAACCTATGGGGTCCTTTACCTTTTTTTTGTTCTTTCTGGGACTGCCTTTCTACAGTGATTGATGATGATGATGATGATGATGATGATGATGATGCCAACTCTGATGATTTGATGTTAATACCGAAATTTTTATGAGTGTTTTCTGTGTTCCAGACATGGATATGTACTATACTTATTCAGATGAGGAACCTAAGGCACAGATAGGCTAAAAAACTGTCCCTCCATCACACAATGACCTTGTAAATGAAGCAACCACCACACAAACCCAGATGTTTTAGAGCTTATGCACTTATTTAGTGTGGTATAGCTGCCTGCACACTTTTCTTATTAGTGATACAAAATTCTTTTCAAACCTAAGAAAACCAATCACAAAGCCATCCTAAATATTAGAAAGTATTTCAGTCTCCCAATCTTCTCTAATGCACATCATAGGCACACAATAAGTAATTATAAATTAATGATTGAAAGAACCAAAAAAGTCCGAGAACCCAAATTACAGTATTTCTGTGATTTGTTTGGTAGTTTTATATTAAAACTAAAAAAAATTAAGTGCCTTATATACATATGCCATTGAAAGTGGAGTCCTTCATCCCTTTGCTCCTAATATATAGTTCAGCTTGAAAAAATATGACACTAGCTCACTATAGGAGATTTGTGAGTTTTGAATAGTAGGTTCGGAAATTATAATTAGTTTGCATACATCAATCCACGTTTTTCTGATCCTGTCCCTCTTTTAGCAATGACATAAATTGAAGTTTAGAGTTTATGCGGCCACAGAACTAAGCAAAGTCAACTGAATATCATCCATGGATTTACATTTTAGGCAATATGGCAGATCAGATGACCAAAAACAAAAACACACGAACAAATCTTCTCAAACAGAACACTTCGAAATTCTGCATAAATATCCAGAACATTTTTTAATACACATGGCTGAGCTCATTGTAAGAGAAATACTTAGAGGTAAGAAAAAAGACAAAGCAAGAATTCAAAGTAACAGCTGAACAGTAAAGCTGACACTGACCTTGGTGGCACCAACTGAATGTTAGTGTTTAGAGTTTCTACTCATCTTTTTCATGATACATATTTAAAAATTATATTATTACAATAGCAATTACTAGAATAAATGGGAGAATATTTGGGAGCATTTATTATATTTACTTCATATCAGAAAAATAGAATATTAAATATACTGAATAAACATTCAAGATTAAATATTCTGACTATGTATAAACCATACCACCATAATATTTATAAATATTTTAAGAAGCAACATGAACTTTCTTTAATGAACATCTATTTTCTTTCCTTTTACATTATGCTTGAGATGGTTACATGCAATTCCTAATAGAAATTTGTAATGATGATGTCTTCAAAAGTCTCACTCTATATAAGCAGTTTTCTTTAAGTTTGTAGCAGCTAATAATTAATTAGTAAAAAATAATTAAGAAGTTAGAAAATAATAAGAGAATAAACCTAAAGCAAATAGAAAAAAAGGAAATAAAAATAAAAAGCAAAAATTAATGCTATAAAACAGAAGGTAATGGAGATGAACAATGAAAATAAAATTGGCTCTTATAAAGTCTAATAAATCTGGCAAACTTTTAGCAAAATTATATAAAGAAAACAAAGAAGATATCTACGAGTAAGTTATATGCTTGTAAGAGTATGAACAGTTATATGCCAATAAATTTAAAAATGTAGATGAAATGGAAAAATTCTTAAAAAGATATATCTTTACAAACCAACTAATGATGAAATTAAAAATCTGAATGACTCTATTACCATCAAACAAATGTAATCAGTAGTTTCAAATCTTCCTACAAAGAAATATGAGGCCCAGTTTTACAAAATAAGTCTATAAAACACACAAGGAACAGATTATTCCAATAGCACATAAATGCTTTCAAAAACTAAAAGAGACTTCTCAGCTACTTTTACGAGTCTTATATAATCCTGATACCTAAACCAGATAGTATGACAAAGTAAAAGAAAAAGACCGGCCTTACTCATGAAAATACTTTTTAAAATATTAAATAAAATATTAGAGACTGAGACAGTGTATATCAAAGTGGCATTGTTTTTAAAATGCATAATTATTTCAACATTATAAAACCTAGCATTATAATTCATATAATCACTATATTAATTCAGAAAAGTCATTTGATCATCACAAGAGACACAGAAAATGTATGCAATAAAATTCAACATATATTCACAATCTAAAAACTTCCTACCAATGTACAAATATAAGAGAACTTACTTGACCTAATAAATAATATTTTTAAAAGTCTACTCCATTTGTCATACTAAGTAGTGAAATATTAAAAACAGAAAGACCAAAAGTAAAGAATGTGTTACTCAGGAATATGTGCACTACTGTACATAATATATATATATACATTACATGTATATGTGCATTAGTATTATAAGGAATGTAGGCTAATAACACAAAACTCAGTTAAGTGGCTAACCTGAGTGAATATACTCAGGAAAGTGGGTGGCAGACACACAAATGGTCATTTTATCCTTCTTTAAACCTACACACAAACACACACATTTGTGTATGTACACACAAATGTAAAATATCTAATTTAATAAAAGAGTAATATGCAAATTAACCCTCACTCCTCTACACCCACAAGCCATGCTCACCAACTAATCAGGAGCAAATATGCAAATTAACTAAGATGGCAGCAGCCATGGAGCTGGAGTTGCCCCAGGCAATGAAGGAAGCCAGGGCCCTATGGGCTCTGAGCTCTATTCAAGGCTACGAAGTTCCAATTATAGAAGATAAACCCCAGATACCTGCCAGGCTGGGAACTTGGGTTGCCAGGGGCAACCCAGGCTTCAAGCAGGGGACCAAGGCAACAAAGTTTCAATTATAGAAGTTAAATAAATCCCAGATATCTGCTTCCAGCCAGGCACCCCATTGGGACCCAAACTCTGAAGGGACTGAGGGCAGCCTGAAAATGGCCCTCAGCCCCTCACCCAGGCTGGCCACACCCCCATGGGGTGAGGGTCCCCACGGGGGGCTTGGCAAGCCTGCAAACAGCCATCAGCCAGGCTAGCCAGGCACACCAGCAGGTGAACATCCCACGAAGGGTCCCAGACTGTGAGAGGGCACAGGCTGGGCTGAGGGACCCCCTTGAGTGCACAAATTTTTGTGCACTGGGCTCCTCGTATTATTCGTAAAATGTAAAATACGTTATTCATAACATGTTTGCAGATGAACTGAAATAATTCATTTTGCAAGTATTAAACAAAACCAGAATGATGGCTAGGCTAAATAACATTATAAATACAATAGAAATTTAAATCACCTTCCCTTTCATTGTACAAGTTCAAGCTTGCCTTCAGATAAGTCATATTTCTACACTAAACAGATAATACTTTACACATTTGAGAATAAATTCTCATGTCATCATGAAACTTGGAAAAGGAAAATCCTATATGAGACTCATTCTACTACTTGAATAAATCTATCATCATTAACACTTTAGTTTTAGGGACCACCTCTCAGTCATTAGGCTGGCTTTCTAGAGAGCTTTTGTGTAAAAAAAGAAATCAATTCTTCAACAATGCACAAAGGAAAAGAACAGCCCTTGTCAAATGAACTCATAATGATTGCAGAACTTTTCTCCTTCGTTCTATGCACATTAAGTCGGTCCCGTCTTCTAAGAGTCCCACAGCAATGCTAGGGTGCTGTATTGAACTGCAGGACCAGTACACTTTTTGGTTTTCTGGTCTGTTCAGGCACAGACCCTTCAGTAGACAATGGGGCCAGAGTCTGGCATTGGGGCTAATGAGGGGGACATTTTGTGAGAGTTAAAAATAATGTTTTTGAGTGTGAGATGGAAATAAAGGCTTGATGTTAAGCCAGAAAATGTACTTTTTGGAAGTTTTTCTCTAATGAACTTTCTGCACTTCAAGATCCCAGAAAGATAAAATAGAAACCAGACTGAGCTGAGGTCCCATGTTTTCAAAGAAAAAAAGAGAGAGAGAAAACAGAATTTGTGTGTTTTTCAAGTGAGTTCTAGTGACAAAAAGCTATGCGACAGTGTACAACTGTGTTTAATTGCAATAGCTAGGAAAGAAAACAGTCACTCATTCCTTCCTTTTGTTGTTATTATTGAGTGTTGTTTTTTTTTGTTTGTTTGTTTTTTAAGGAAATGGAGACTCAAATAAGATAGGTAGGAGCTAGTAATGAGATGAGATGGAATTTTTTATTCTGATCCTATGACATATTCTTTGCCTGTGGTTGGGGTCCAGGTTCTGAGTTATTGTAAATATTATTTTTTAAATTCTGAAAAGTCCTTAAACTTTCCCAATAAATGAAATTTCAAGCTCTACTTTTTTTTCATTTGCAAACATGCTTGGGCTGCGGCATAATGCAATTATAATGCATAGTTCATGGCCACCAAGATCAAATGGCTGCTTAGAATCCTGTAGTTCCGAATTCCTCAACTTCTTCTGAATTCTCCAGTGATATCCAAGTTACACGAAAGTGTCCATCTCCAGGCTAGGAAACAAGTCTAAATGTTCCAATGGAAGACCATGCCAATGAGTCTTCTAAAAATGCAGGCCACTCGAGTCACAAAAGTTTCCTAGAAGGTTAAGTAAGTAATAGAGACTAATTAAAAGAATTTACATCAAGGAAATGCGTTGTAGGAGGAGTTGACTTTTCCCTTGTAGGTAAAAGGAGCTTTCCTCCTACTGCGTGCGTTCTGAATGAATCTCTTTTCTCATTCTTTTTTAAGCTTCATATTTTATCCTCTACGCATCTTCCTCTAAAATGTTATCTTACAAGTACTGTCAGAGTGAAAATGGCTCTGGACTTGACCCTATAAAAGGCGACATTCTGAGAAGCACAAGATGACAGGGCTGGAGCTCCCTCTAGAGCCCATCCTGCAGTGAATGGAGGGGTCCCCAGCAAAGTGAACTAAGATTTTGGGTGGATCTGCCCATTTCCCCATCCTCACTCATCTTGCTGGAGAGCCCTTTCCGGGAGTCCAAAAGGTCTAGAAGGGCAGAACTGTTCACAATGACCTACAAGACGCATGGGGGAGACCATCTCGCTGTGCTCACCAGCATCTCTGCACCAGTACCTCTCAAGATACTTAGTAAGTTCTCTTGTCAGCATCAACTCTGGATATTCAGCATAAAAAGGATATTGGTAATATGCAAAGCAGAGAATGTTCATTTGTTCAGTTTTCAATCCAGTGGTTTAGGTCATAGTCATAGATGCAGTAATAACTGATTCTCTCATTTTATAATAAGCTGATGTTATTAAACCTGGAATGAAAATTTTAATAACAAGTAATGATGGGGTTTGGTTTTTTTTTTAAGCTTCTTTACAAAAGCTAAAGAAATTGGCATTTTAATAAAAAAAAACAGCAATATAATTGTCATTTGAGCATAAAACGGAGAATCTTAAATCACTGCTTTCTTTGCTTTGGGAGAAAAATAAAGATTTGCAGATGTAATATTGAGAAACCATTTTCAAAACATTACAGCTACATTTAAAACAGTCAGGAAAAAATGCTGCTTTGGATTTGTTCCTGTTGTTATATGATGTTATTACATATTGAGAATATTCCATTTTGCTTTTGGTAACTGTGAAGAAAAAATAATTTAGGCATTTCCACATCACTTGGGGGAAGTTAAGAATGCCTAAGTACTTAAGTCTTAACATAATCAAAAGATTGGCTCCCAATGCCTTTAAAACATGGCTTTTTCCTCCCAAGTTTGTTCAGTTGAAATTATTAAGCAGTTAAAAATTATCTCCAAAATACATTCTTATTACTTTGAGTCATTACTCTAGACAAATAAAATGGAAGAGCTAGACCCTGTTAATACAAAATTAAACCCTTCACTAAATATGGCGTTTGTTAGTAATGTCCAATGCCCATTATAGAATCACAATGGCATTTATACAACACTGTATGATTTCTAAAATGATTCCATAGCCATTATCTTTCTTGATCCTCAGAACAAGATAGATCTAGCATATACACGTAGTAAAACAAAACTGTCCTTTAACTTGTATATTGTGAGTTTGATCTTTCTGTCTACTAAGTTTTCTGAATACTAATCACTCCTCCAGGCTTCTTCTCTTTAATAGTAGCAGCAGTAATAATAACAGTAATCATAGTTAACATTTATTGAGTGCTAGCTCCACTTTTAAGTGTTTTACACGGATTAATTCAATAACCCTAGAACACAGAAGATAGGTATTTTATTTAAGGTCTTTATATTGAGGAGCTCTAAATCTGGATACCTATGTGTTTGTCTAGTATTATACCATATTTGCCTTCTGCTTTAATTTTACCCTGTTTTTTATTTTTCCAACGTTTACTTTGTTGGTAAATGCTCAGAAATGCTTGGTTAACAGATGATATATTTTTAATATCCATGACTTGTAATCTCTTTGTATGTATCTTGAATATACAATTACATAAGACTTAGAAAAATAACACGAAAAGTCAAGAGCAGTTAAATAACTTACTCAAAGTCATCCAACCAATAAGTGCCAAGTCAAGACGCAAATCTTACAACCACTTCCCAACTCTGATGCCTCCAGAAGCTGCCAGGTCTGTCATTCCCCTCCGTGTGACTTGGTGATCCCATCCACCATCACCACTTTCACCACCACCATCAAGTAGCAAATCTATTAAGAGCATTTCTGCATTTGATTCAGGACAAAACAGATGGTACAGAGCCATTAATGCTGACATGTGCCCTTGTCCTGTAGGATTCCCAGTCATAGATTGAAAGCAGTGAGATCAGAGATATAACCAAGGGGACAGTGTGGGCAAAGAACCACACAGGCTCTAGGTTCAAGAACTGAAAAGGATGGAATGAGGAGTACCTTGTCACACCTAAGCATGTTGGAAGAGGGAAATCTGGTAAACATGTAGGCAATTATTTTCCCTGTAAATAGCAGTTCCTTCCTTCTATATCATTCTGTTGACACAGAATGGTGAAAGTGCATATTGAAGACTTATACTAAATAACTGTACATTAAGTTGGGAGGCAAAAAAAAAAAATTGGTAGAAATAGTGCTGCGCTGGGAATCGGATGTGTGTTAGTCTCAATTTTTCCAAGGTGTAATTTTGGCAAGACTCTTTATTTCTTTCAGACTCCAAGGCAAGAGTCTGAGCACAATTTTTAAGCTTCAATTTCTTCATCTGCAAAAATGGGTATTATAATACTAAGCCTGTAGGATTGTGGTAAAGGGTAAACATAATAGACTAAGGTTTTGCAAATAGTCATTGCTCAATAGTATTTATCATTATTATTCATAAATAAGTTTTACTATCCATTCAACTTATAAAAGTGTATGAGTCAATATCCATTTGGCACTTGTTTGAATGTTTGCTTGACTAAACTGTTGCTCAGAGACGGACCATACCATTTTCTATAACTTGCATGCCCAATAAGATCACACCTGGAAAAATAATTCTTCTTTTCAGTAAATCCATAATCTAATTGGGGTATACTAGCAATGAAAGTCATTAATGGAGGTACGAAAAGCAAAGAAAAATGTCTCAAATTGTTTTGGTTACATATATTTTACCTACTCTACCCTCTAATATAAAATTACCTATAAAGTGGTACAAAACTTTCACAATTTTCCAGAAAAGAGAAAATTATTTTTCCAAATTCATACTATGTCTTCATTTTTCTGGAATAGTGTCTTTCAAATATTTTGACTGCAGCCCACAGTGAGTACTACATTATACATCTCAATCCAGTGCGCGCGCGCACATATGTAAATATTTTAGGAAGTAAAGGTTTCATAAAACCCTTATTATCTATATTCATATGTTCTATTTTGTTTTAACCTAAGTTTTAATGCTGATCATTTACATACCGAATTGATATCAGGACCCATCAGTGTTACCAACTATATTTGTAAAACACTGCAGCACAACATTCCTTTCCCTATAAAGATTTTCAAAAAAACACCAACTAGTAAGTACTACACCTTGCCCAGTTAACTGGTTAAAATGTGACTATCCAGTTAACTAATATTTGGTATTCCACAGATCCACAATATTGCTGCTTATTATCTAAATCTTAGATAAATTCAATTAATCTAGCTTATACCAAACATGTTCTTAAAATGTTCTGTAAATATATTTACCCTAGGTGATCATTGTCAGTTCCCTTTCCCCATTAAAGGCAGTCTAGAAATCAATTTAGCTTCACAATCTGTAACTAGATTTTCAAAGAGAAACTATAGAATGCTTTTTATTGAATTTTACAATGACCTTTCTTTCTTAGGTTTGCTTATTTTAATCCTCCATATTCCCATCTACCATACAAGAAGTTCAATCATCTCTCTCTTGAATACCTTGATCTTAGAATCCATTCTAACTCCCAGTATGGGAGAGGGGGTGGAGCCATAATTTTTCTTTCTTGGTAATTGAGATTTGCACACAGCTTTGCACTGTAATATGCATTCCAGCTTTCTGCTTGTTCTGTGTAAATACATTTTTAAGCATTGATTATATCAAATTCAACAGGCTTTTCTACCTTGAATTTTTTCTAATCTTTTTTATTCATACCTCATTTATTTTTGGTGTCACTCTTGAATCCCTGTCCTTCTTCACAGCTGGATATATTTGCCTGGTTTTCAAATACTAAGCCTTCTGACAATGATAATGGACATTTCCAATTTTGATTTTACTTCTCTTAATCTTCATTAAAGTAAAAAAAGGGGGGCTGTACAGAGCACTCCCCTCATAGACTATTTGCACAAATAGTCTCTAGACACTTAAGTAAATGGGCCTATGACGCATTTGGTACTAAAGTTGAACATGAGTTCCCTTCAAACTCCAGTTTGCCATTCTTTTCTAATAAGGAAAAAATATGGAGAATACTCTTGATTGATTAGGTTATACATGAACTCTTTTCTGATCAACAATTATTTATCATTCATTTTACTACTTTTCACTATTCTTCCACTAGCTCTTTCATTGATAAACCATAATCTCAAGACTTCATGCAATTAGACTAACTTCACTCAGTCTATCATTTGCAATCTCTTCTCCTATGAAACACATATATACGGTCCCTACCCTGACGGAGACCTGGTTTTATTAGGCTGGAGAAGATGTGAGAATCCAAGTTTGTGAGACCAATTCAACAGTTTCATGCCAGCAACTCTATTTCAGAAAGGTTTGCTTTCTTCTTTCATTCTGTCCAAGAGAAGTTCAATAAGATTCATGTCTAGACTGATCAAAAAAGTATTTATCTTCCTTTTGTAAGCTACTCTTTTTTCTGTTCTACTTTAGGAAAAGAGATGAGAAATGTGCTCAAGATTATAGTTAGGACAATTTAACTATGAAAGGTACAATAATCCTGTGTAGTAGGAGTGTCATACAATCGTGGCTATAATTTGAGAGCTGCATATTATGTAAACATTTAGCATTCTGAAAAAGATTGTTTTCTGTTTATTTCTTTTTTCAAATGCCTCAGTGACTTTTCATAACAGCTTTATGTCTAAGTCATCAAATATTTTATCTACTGTTTGCTAAATGCACCAGCATCTTGTTTTCCATTGTTATTGTTTTCTTGTTATTGTTAAGAATAAAGGTCAGTTCCTTGGTCTTTCTTCATATCCAATAAAAATTCCAGTTTACTCATTATAAAGAAAAATCATATTAATTAAAGCTGGTAGTGACCCCCAAAGTTCAAATCTTTTATGCAAATTACACTTTAAAATTCTCCTAGTGCCCGCCAGTGTCTCAGTTGGTAGAGTGTCATCCCATGCACCAAGAGGTCGCTGGTTCGATTCCCAGTGATCTGAAGTTCTTTCTATTCCTCTTTGCTCAGTTTATCTCATTACACCACACATAAAAGTGCATTGAGCCACATACTGCAACTGTAGCTATATGCTCTGTTGTTTCTTTTCCTTTCCTTTTTTAATTTTGTTCAATTTGAAAGATTTCTAAGGTATGCACATTAAATGTAATATACTGACCTGGCCACCTGGATTTTCTTTACTGGGTCAGAGCCTTATACCATACATAAGCAACAATCACTGAATAATCGTTTCATGTGAAGCATCTGATACCACATTCTGGTTAGGTATATATGTATGTGTGTATGCATTTATGATTTGTGGAAATATATAAGTATCTTGTTAACATTTTACAAGGGATAAAAGCTGTTAAATGTGCAGCCTTGCACTAAGAAAAAAAAACATCACCTGATAGTATGTATTATGAGTTATATAGATCCTGTCATTTTTCACACATATTCACTCAAAATCTCACTGTTATAAAAATCATTTGCTTTGCCTGGTCAGTGTGGCTCAGTTCAATTCCCTGTCATGGCTCCGCACAGGGTATGGGCTCCATCCATTAGGGGGCGTGCAGGAGGTAGCCAATCAATGATTCTCTCTCATCACTGATGTTTCTATCTCTCTCTCCCTCTCCCTTCCTCTCTGGAATCAGTAAAAATATTTTTTAAATTATGTTAAGACAGTCACATTAATATATTTTCCCTCTATTCTTTGTCATATTCCCGTCACATTACATAAAAGTAAACAAACAAACAAAAAAACCCCACCAGTTTCTAAATTCTCATTTTCAAATAATTTCCCTATAAGTTTGACTTAGTAAATAAAAAAATTCTTAAAAGTAGAATGTGTTGTTAGGAAACGAAAACTGCCCTCAGTGGCGGTATACATTCTTTGCATCTGGGAAAGAGTTTAAAGTACTCTGGCAGAGGAACCTCCCCCCCCAATTACCCCTTGCTCCCCCAAAAAGGTCATTATGTAACTGAATTTAGGCTGGATTAGCAGCTCTCTGAGGCAAGATCTTGCTTCCTCATAGTGCTCAGCTTCAGCCATTGCTAAGAACTGGCATTGGTCCTAAATGCTGAGTTTGCAACTTGAGTAAATCCCAAGCTTGTTCTCTTTTCAAAGCACCAGCATCATAACTCCGCACACACAGGGCCACCCATAGGAGCAGGCTTGGAGGGCTCCCTGACACGTCAAAGAAGAGCACATCTGCACAACACCATAAAGGAGAAACGGAGAAACCTAGAAGACACTCAGACTCTCCATCTGGATTGTTCCTGAAAACACAGGTAATATTTTTATGTCTTCAGTCTTTATATCAGGCATGGCCCATGAGTATAGGACCATATCCAACAGTAGGGCGACTATTAGCTCCTAGATGAAGTTTCACTCCACTGAGTTTAATAATGAGTTAGAGGGGAGAGCAAGAGGAAGGGGGCAGGTGTTCATAATGGCACCGTTAATTATACAGAAGAGCAACAGCATTGTCAGATCCAATAAACTAAGTACTTTTTCTAGTTTATTGTTCAGAATCTGAAAAAGAATAATTATTAATGTTGTATTGCCACAAGAAAATCTCCTGTCTCGTCACCTAGTGTACCATTTCATATGGGATTTTATATTCTGCCTGATTTTAATTAATGATGTTACTATATTAAAATGCCTACCTAACTAAATACACAAGTTAATCATTTGACTTTCAATGAGGGTTAAACAGTCTCTAAAAAGCAAATGGTACATTAAGTCTCTTTCATAGCTAGCACATTACACTTGAGATTAGCCTTGGAACAGTTAAAAGTATGAAAAGTCTCCTTAACATTAAAAAGGAATAGTCTAAACGCTAGAAACTAAACTTTGAAAGTAACTTATATTGTGTTAAATTTCTTGTTAGTGTCACGAGACTTAAAAACAAAAGCACATTAGCCCTATCTGGTTTGGTTCAATGAATAGAGCATCGGCCTGCGGACTGAAGGGTCCTGGGTTCAATTCTGGTCAAGGGCATATGCTGGTGAGTAAGCTCGATCCCCAGTAGGAGGCGTGCGGAGGCAACCAATCAATTATTCTCTCTCATTGATGTTTCAGTCCCTCTCTCCTTCTCCCTTCCTCTCTGAAATCAATAAAAATAACAATAAAATAAGATACATTATCCAATATATTTAAAAAACACATTAAATATGACATTCTTCATAAATATCTTCTGTAAACCATTTCTCAAAAAAATATGTGGATATAACTGATACTTAACTGCCCCATTGTCATTATCCATTCTTTTTAATTAAATATACTTCATTAATAAAGTTATGACTTTCTGTGATTTATCTAGAAATAAAATACCAAATAAATTGCAAATAAAGGATTTTAAAAGTATGCCTACAATTTAAGGATCTATACCAAAGGTGAAGTAAATGTCCTTGTATCATCTTTAGTACAGAAGCTACCATCACATTTTGCACTGACATATAGGAAACAAGGTAGTATATTTATGTAAAATTTCTGAAAAAAAGGACATTATACTTCACTACCCCAGAACGAATTATTTTTGTGTACTCTATTCCAGGAAGAGGAAGGAAAAAATATTGTAATAGTTGCAGTTTGTATTAACTTCAAAGCTGGTAAATTCTTTTTCAAAAATAGCTTGCTTTCTTTTTAAAAGAAATTTTTAGAAAACCCCTTTGGTTTAGAGTTCAAAAATCTTATTAAAACAAAATATTTAGAAATATGTTGTTGAGAAATCACTTGCAAATTACCGTCAGATCTTTGAAAATCTAATTTGAATCACCAGTCTAAATAGGTCATTTAACTTAGAAAAATTAAAATGAGTTGCACAAGGTCACCTCTCTTTCTAAAACACCTGCATCCTCAATGTCCTATTGTCTTCAAAGTCAAACAAGAATTAAGTGTCAAGAACAACTATAATACACTAATTTATTCCAAATCTCAACGTTAGACTGCATGTGAAATGGCCATAAAAGTTTACATTCTATATGAAAACTGGGGGGGGGGGGAGTGGTGCTTCAAGAAGTTTGGAATGGGAGGACAGAAGGCAAGGCAGAGAACTCTTACATTTCAGGAGGGTAATGGTAGGCGTGTGGGGAGGGCCTCTGCTGGTGCTCCTCTCTTGCCTTGTACATGGGGCACATTCACAGTTCATGGCAAAGCGCAAGCAGCTCATACAAACTTAATACAAAGCAAGGACTTCCACACTAGTTTAGTCTCCCACAAGCTTTGCTTATATCCAACTATCAATTTAAGATCATGAATCTTCTCTCTCCTGTCCAGCACCTTTAAAGACTTAATCATCATAGGACACTGGTAAACTCGAGGGTCAAATCCCTACTCCCCAGAAAACCTTCCAGAGCATAGAAATAACTGCAAAATCTTGAAGGTGACATCTTTGAAGTGTGAACGCCATCAAATAAAACAAAACACACATGAGAAGAAAGTGGCTGCCTGAGATATCCCCAGTTCCTCCACGCCAGACCATCCACAAAACCAAAAGGATCCCGGCAATGCTGGGGAAAGAGGGGGTCAGGCATCTGAGAAAGGAGTCTGCCTTTAGAAGGCAGGGCACCCCAGGAGGGTGGCAGAGAGGGAATCAGCTCCATGGCAGGTAGGGAAAGAAGTCAGTTTTGTTTCATGACTCTCCAAAGCCACCAGGAAATGCACCACAACCTTTCTGGGTTAAAAGTAACTTTGATGCTCAGAAAGAAAGAAAAAATACTTTCATATTCTCCAACTAACCATCTATCACCAACAAAGAGTGGCCAGAGATGCTAATGAAACAGGTTTTCCTCTCTGCTCACCTTCCTAAAACCACTTCCCAAAACTGATTCTTGAGTCTCTCAAGATCTCTCTTCTTTGAAAGGTGGAATGGAAGAAGCACCTGTGCTCTGACAAGGACGCACACCGAAGACTTGACCTCCGGGAATTGCCAAGGAACAGTTCTAAGCTACCTTTTTCTTAAAAGGGTCAAACCCGAAACCATTAGGATTTATTCATCTCCAGGTGCATGATAAAACTGTTCCAACTGCCTGGACCGGAGAGACACAATTCCACTCCCGCCACCACCATTCCACACGCATGGACCAAGGCAGAACCCGCCAGGAGAGGGGCAGTGCAGGCTGACTCCTTCCACCACCACCTCTCCAAATCGGCTTTTCGCCTTGGGGCTCCGGCACGCACCCCGAACTCAGCTTCTCCCCACCCTCAGTTCGGAGTGGACTCGGCCCTGCGCACACCCTGCCTCCGGCGGGTCCTTAGGGGCGGCGTCCCCGCTCTCGGGAGGTTCTCCAAAGCCCCGAGTCCAGACGCTCGCGCCGGGTCCCGGGAACCCCGGGGTTTCCGGCCTCCCCGGGTTCCAGCTACCCCCCCTCCTGGCCCCCACGCCTGAGCGGATTAAGTTGCTCAGCGCCCAGCGGCGAGCACAGCCCGGGTCCCTCCCACTCGGGCGCCCGGGGGTCCCCCGCCTCCGCGGAGGTGAGCGCACACTCACCGGAGGTGAGCTGCATCCAGGCACAGATCTTGTACACGGTCGCCGTGTTGCAGAAAAAGAAGAGGGTAAAGCAGATGATGCAGGCGATGATGAGCATCATGGAGAGGCCGATGAAGAAGGAAGCGGCTTTGAAGGCGCCGGAGGGCAGCGTGGAGAAGTCCGTGAAGCTGCCCCTGCAGGTCAGCTCCCGGGAGAAGCCGTTGCCGATGCAGTAGTGGAAGAGCCCGAAATAGCCGGCTTGCGGGGTGTCCACGCCGTCGCCGATCCAGTAGGGCTGGATGAAGCACACCACGTTGACGATGGCAAAGCAGATGGTGAAGATGGCCCACAGCACGCCGATGGCCCGCGAGTTCCGCACATAGTTGGTGTGGTACAGCTTCGCAGCCTCCTGAGCCGGGAGCATCGCGGCGGCGGCGGCGGCGGCGGCTCCGGGCATCCTCCCCTCCGCCTCCTCCGGCTCCGGTCCTCCGCCTCCCCCGCCTCTCCGCGCGCAGGAGACACACTCACCGAGCCGCGCGCTGCAACTCCGTGCCTCCGCCTCAGCCCAGCAGCGCCAGTTTCAGAGTCCGCATCCTCGCTCCCGGAAGGAGGGCGGGGGAGCGCCGAGCACCCCTCCGGCTCCTCCGGCACAGCCCCGCGGCCCCTCCTTCCTCCCTCCCGGCCGGGGCGCCTGCCCTTCTCGCCACCCGCCACCCCTCTTCCCTCCGCGGCAGCAGCTGCTGCAGCTGAAGGCGAGAGATCCCGCGCGGGGCAGTGTGGAGCGCGAGCGCCCGCACCCCCACGCCGCTTCGCGCCCTCCGCCCCGCCCCCTTTGCTCCGGGTGCGCCCCGCCCGCTGCCCCGGGGCGTGGAGAACTTGGGTGACCCTGGGATGCCCCTCAAGGGGTGGACGCGACTGGAGCTGGCGAAGGGGAAGGGAACATCCACTGGGATCCTGGAGGCGAACCTGGGGTCCTGGTTGGTGTTAGGGACAGGGCGCGCGAAGGGGAATCGGAGCATTTCAGCCCCGCACGGCTACGTGCTTCGACCTCCGCATCTTCGCAAAGCGCTCGGGGCAGCGAGGCAGGTGCTTGCGAGACAAGCCAAGGGAGAGCGGAAGTGCTGCCGCCCCTTACCCCCCAGTCCTCCTCCCCTGCCCGACGTATTGACTCCAAGACACTTACTTCCCTGTTACCACCACCGAACTGCCCCTGGCTAACTCCTAGGCTGCCTCCAGTGGACGAGGTGGAGACCAGAAGTTGGGCAGGAGCTGGCAGACAATAATGCAAAAGACACCTCAAGGGTGGTCTCAGATCTGTTCAACTGGGCAGGATTCCTCTTCGGGTTTCCCACCTCTCTGCAACCAGATGAACTCACATCTCCAAGCCTGCTTGTAGGAAGTGGTCTTTCTAAGAGATCTTCCATGCCCTATACATTATTTTCAGTCAGGTCACTTTCCCCCCAAATTCTGCCATAGAGTGGGCTTCTGAGGCATGGAAGTGACTGCGTCACGGAAATAGTTTGTCTGAAAACATTGGATAGTTTGGCCAGTGTTACATTTCTTACATATGTGCTGTGCTGGGTGCTAAAGACACAATAAGGAAGATAGGTGACCTTTCATTTTCCAGGCATTTCTCCCTGCCCCACAACCCAAAGCTCCAGTAATCACAACTGTTTTCAGAGTAATTTCCCCTGAATTATCCACACACAGTTCCTTACATTTGCATGAGACATCGTTGTTATATACCCGCACTTCATGCTGTGTCCTTCACTTAATGTTTTCTCTTTCCAGTCTTTCTATTGCTCTGTTAATAACCCTGCCTTTCAAACTCCATTTCTTTATTACCATGAGTTACTTATTGGTTCCTTCTGATTCTAATTTTTAAAAACAAACAAAACAACAACACAAACAAAAGCATGTAATCCCCACTCAAAACAATGGGACCAGAAGGCTCAATAGCAGCAGCAGATTTGGGTGACAAACTCATTTTGAACCATCCGACCACTAAGTTTTCTGAGTAGAAAGGAGAGAATTCTGTCAGAATTTGACCCCAAAGTTTACACTTAATTTCATACTTTATTATAATACAAAAACAGAGGTTAACAGTGTCTTGCCTTGGTGCGCAATCTGCCTAACTTCTTAACTAGAGCAGTGAGAGACATGAGAACTAGGTGGAATATGAAACTACCAGGAATGAGTAAGAAAGCTTAGAAAGGTTCCATTTTGGGGGGAGAGGGAGTAAGCTCCAAAAAGTATTCAGCTACATAAATTACTATTATATGGAAGAGGGGTCATACCCTAAGGCAGGGGTCCTCAAACTTTTTAAACGGGGGGGGGGGGGGGGGGGGGGCAGTTCACTGTCCCTCAGACCATTGGAGGGCCGGACTATAGTTTTAAAAAAACCACGAACAAATTCCTATGCACACTGCACATATCTTATTTTAAGCAGAACAGGCAGCGGCGGCAAAAACACCCGCATGTGGCCTGAGGGCCGTAGTTTGAGGATGCCTGCTCTAAGGGATGAAGACCATTCAGGCCCCTCATCTGATAGCCTGAAGATTTGAGATTGTATAGTGAGAGAAAGGCAGAAAGTAGCAAAAGAAATATGGGACACACAAGATAATGAAAGGCCAAAACTTGGAAAGAATTTTTAAAATGGAATCTTACATTCAGCTTTTCCTATAGGTATGAAATGTGGATATTATAGTTCAATGCAGGACTTTGGAAATCAAGAGGACAGAATTAAATGGTAGCATGAGACATGGAAGTTTAGATGACTAAGAATTTCTTGCAAGTATGGTTGTAGAGACTCAGGTCTTTTAAAAATCAAGGCATTTGGGGGAGGTGGGAAGGGTGACCTAAATATGAGCTAGCCCAATATAACACCAGCAAGTCTCTAAAAATATAATTTGTGATGATGCATCATTAGTGCATTGGTGGCACTGGGAGGTCAGAACTTCTGTTAAGTTTCATTAGTCTTAATGAAAGTTACTGGTAAATCTGAAAGTCAGAAGAGTTTTAACATGGAGGGAGAAAAGGGAAGGTGGGAGTAATTGTACATATGAGGCCAGTGGCAGGTCATGTGTCCCAGGCTCAGAGATAGTTTAACAGCATGAGTTGATAGTAATTTCCAGTAACTGTCCCAAGCCCTTACATCTCCAAACCTGCTTGTAGGAAGTGGTCTTTCTTTAAAATCAATACTTAAAAGAGATCTTGCTATTTCCATGGGGTGGTAGAGATGTGAGTTTGCTAAGAGGGGAACGGCTGAGAATCCAAAAACCTTCTTTAGACCTCAGTGCTTAAATTGCCTTTATAGGACAAAGAAAAGGCTGGTGAGTGACTCAGATTCAAATGCTGTGATTCAAAGAGCTTTTCTATTTGAGTCATGCCCAAGGAGAGCCTTATTCTTGTCCTAGGTTTGGAATTGCCTCTGGGTTCGTGCTTAGAATCACTATGCCAAGTAGCAGACTCAAAATGGCTCCTTTTTTCAAGAGCAACTGGGAACAGATTTATGCTGGTGTATTCCTGATCTAAAGTGACCCCTCCTGAGGTGAGGAATCAGTCAGCTGAACCCTACCAAAGGCCCTTCTTCATACCTTTATCCTGCCCTACACCACGGCAGGTTTCCAGAATGAAGAGGATTTCACCAAGACTTGAAATTAGAGATAAGCAGGACACCTGTAAGCTCTTCAGTGGTCACCAATGTAGGCAAGATTGTTCTACATCTTCCCAAATTCCTCCATCGCTCATCTCCAACTTCGTCCGTGGCAACCGGGAACCCCAGAAGTAAAACTGTCCCTACCTTTACTCTAGAACTTGACAGACAGACTTGAGGAGTTCACACAGCTAAGCATCTGAAAACTAATGACATTTATCAAATATAATGTGACCAGGACCCTTGTTTTGGGGAGGAGGAAATAATCAAACTAGCCTGATTCATGCTAAGAAGTTACTATTGATAGAAAACTATTTTGAAACTATAACGTGATTCATATGTGCTAAATAACTAGTAGAAGTTAGTGTCATTGACAGTATCAAATTAGAAACACTGAACACTCAAATCTCAAACTTCACTGTTAAAAATGTTTTTCTCTCACTGCCACAAAGAGTTAGTAGTGAGACTCACTCTTTCCCTCATGTCTTAATGCATGGTAGTACTATAAAAGAGAAAACAATGGAAACGTGGACTGTGTGACACTACTAAAAAGATTCTGGATGAATTAAAGGACTAGGTGTTTTTATTCCAAACTAATTTGGGACATGTGAAAGCCATGGATGGCAAGAGACTCCAGATCCAGACCCAGCACCATCTTTGCGTAACTGTGAGAGCCTAGGACTCTTGGGGCTCCATTTTCTCCTCTAGAAGTATTGCAAGGGAGAGGGCACATCAGATGGATTGTAAGGTCTCTTTCTATAGTAAAATTCTATTCTCTTCTACAAAGACTATTCCAGAGTGACTTTGCAAAAAATGACAAAACCCAGTACTTGAAAAGACAAAAAAAAAAATAAAAAATAAAAGGCAAAACCTAACCCTAACAAGAAATATCAGACTCCAGTGATAAAGAATTTTTATTTAAAATCGAAAATCCCTTCTACCCTGGCCAATATGCTCGGTGGTCAGAGTATGGGCCTGCATACCGATGGGTCATGGATACCATTCCCAGTCAAGGACACAAGGGCCCAACCAATCTCTTCAATGCCTCTCTCTCTCTCTCTCTCTCTCTCTCTCTCTCTCTCTCTCTCTCTCTCCCTCCTTCCCTCTCTTCCACTCTCTCTAAAAATCAATGGGGAAAAATATATCCTCAGGTGAGGATTAACAACAACAAAAAAGAAAATCCCTTCTGAAATCCAGTTGTTGCATTTTTCTTCTTCAGGCATCGGGTACTTAGTTTCTCAGGTGAGCCCTTGCTGTGACCTTGGGAAATGGAGAAAGAGATGATTTCTAAAATCTTTTCATTGCTTTCTGGTGCTATCACCAAGGTCAATATCAGATCCCATTCCAGAATATAAAGATTTCAATAATGAAGCTCTTTTCACTTGCCAAGGGTTTCCTTCTGCCTTCTGCCCCTCTCCCACTTTAGTTTTCTTTTTACGGCTTTTCAGAAACACCTCTTAGTTAATCAGTCACTAGGTTAGCAGTGGCAATCAGACTCAGGGAGTGTTCAAGGTCCCTGCGAAACAAGAGCCCAATACAAGCTCTGATTTCATTGCACCTCAGTCTATACCCCTTTGCAAAGAGTTGTTAGCTCCAAACGTGAAAAGGAATAGGAAATAGGAATATCACTCATTCTCCTTCCTTCTCTTTTTTCTCTGTTTTGAATTGGATTCTGTATAAGAGGCACCCCTTTTATAAATTCTTTTTCACTCTTCTAGAACCCAGCTAAGAGCATAAGTTGTTTTCTCATAAGGCTGATCACCTCCACAGACTATGCTAGAAAAACCACCTCTCTGTTAACCTGGTAAGTCCATGATTATTTCAGAACAATGCTGTCTGAAGGTAAGTAGTGACCTCTATTGAATAAAATAGGATGAAAACAGGGTCATCACTTCAGTATCATTTTTAAGTCTATATGGAGCAATATTATATTAAAGTTTTAAATTTAATGTGTAGGTTTGTTCTCTTTCATTCTAGTACTAGATAATTGTTCTGAATATATATATATATATATATATATATATATATATATATATATATATATATATATATCTGCTGTTCATCTGAACCTGCTTCATGAAGTTTCTCACTCAAGGTGCACCTTGATTGAAAATCAAAGTCTTCATTTGGAACATCTGACCTTGTACCTTCAAATTGGGACTCATATTTGAAACCACTGCCTGGATTGTCAGCTGAAGACATCCTTATCCACAAAGCATGTCTTTCCTACAATCACTCGAGTCTCCCAAACCTCAGTTTAGGCTTTTCTGAGAATCTCCCCAAGCCACAGAGCATATATTTTAAGTCTTATAACCCCAAACATTCCTCTATATGTGAAGCAAACCCATTTAGATGCCTTCCTTTACTGCTGTAGTGACACAAATCTTGATATTTCAGTGCTTTTGTTGAAGAGGCACATTTTTATGCCCATATTAATCAGTGTTTGCTGCAGAAGCAACACAAATTCTCAGTGGCTTATGACCACATTTACTTCTAACCCACACCACATGATGGTGCTGGTTGGCTAGGGTCCTACTCCATGCAGTGGATCTGACTGCAGCTCTGCTGATATTGTCATTCTGAGGTCCAAGCTGAGGAGCAGGCTCAGTCTGGGATATGCTGTTGGCCTAAATATCTATAAGCGTATAAGCGGCTGAGGCAAATTGTAAAATTTTATCTAAAACTTCTGCTGAAATATAGCATGCAGTATGTCATCTTATATTCCATGGGGCAAAGCATATAATATGAAGAAGCTAAAAGTGCTAGGGTTGTAAAATCCCTTTACAGTAAACAAATTAGGGAAGAATCAAGAACTTTAATCACATTTATGACATGCATTCTCTGGCAAAACTTTAATACCAACTTACTTTTTAAATTTTTTCTGAAAAGAACAGTTGACTTTTGCTTAACGATGATTGTATTTTTAATCCTACTCACTCTTTTATTGAAGACTCTGCCTCTGCTTAGTGTGGGGGTTTTTTGTTTGTTTTTCCATGGAAAACTTAATAAACTGAAAAAGAAAATACCCCCTGAGAAGCTAAATTCAAAATGAATTTAACTTTACACTATTCACACATGATATATGATTCTGCCTAGTGAAATGTGTTTGATCAGAAATGGCATTTAGTTTCAAAATGGAGTAAATTTATGTTACCTTTTCACAAGCCTACAGGATTTTCCAAACTTAAGTGTACATCCTTTTGAAAAACAAGAACTCCCTAGTGTACTGATAGTAATGACTTATACAAGTATCATTGTGATGTTACTTAAATGTACAGAGTAAATATTATAAGCATAAAACTTTATTATCTAGACTTTCAGTCATGGCAGCATGAAGAAGTCAGTGCATTCTCTCCTCCCGAACAACTATAAAACTGAATGAAATTGTCAAAACAGCCATTTTAAAGTCCTGAAGGTTGACCAAAAGCAAATAACAAATTGAGAGGTACTTATTCATGAAGGACTTCTGGAATTTGCATAAGAAAAGTGAGAATCAGTGGTTTTCTTGCCTGGAGTAGATCCCTCTCTACTTGCCCCCAGCTCAGTTAGCATATTGTTTTAGCGGACAGGACAAGTGAACATCATCAGCTTCTGCCAGAAGGGAAAGACTTCATTCAGAGTAGAGGACAAAGTCCATGCCAACCACCACCATCGCTGAAATTAACAAGCAGAATAGGGAATGAATGTGGAAAACCCATTATTCTCCCAGCCTGAGGTCCCACTTGGGACAAGGAGTGGGGTAGTCAGAAATGAGAGAGCCATAGGAAAGCTAGATAAGCACTCCACTGAAGAATGACATGCACACTCATGGGAGCCAAAAAAAGGATTTGGTGGAAAGTAAAACCTGAGGAAGGTTTGAGAAATACCTGAATCCACTGTCAGAGGAAGGAAACTTTACAGACTTGATGTATTTGAGCATAACCATTGCCCCAATCATTGCCTGAGTGCTAAGCAATGCAGACTCAGAGGAAACTTTTAGGAAACCAAGATTTTTAGAAAAACTATATCCTATATAATAAAAGGCTAGTACTGGTATGCAAATCTAGCAAACGGTGGAATGACTGGTCTTTACGACTTGAACTGACCACTAGGGGGCAGATGCTCAACCCAGGAGCAGTCCTCTGGTAGTCAGTGTGCTCCCACAGGGAGAGTGCTACTCAGCCAGAAGCCAGGCTCGTGGCTGGAGAGCGCAGTGCAGTGGCAGGAGCTTCTCCTTCCTCCGCAGCAGCGCTAAGGATGTCTGACTGCTGGCTTAGGCCTAAGACATCACCTGAGGGGAACCCTTCCCCCGCCCCCAGTGCACAAATTTCATGCACCGGGCCTCTAGTAAGAATGATAATTTGGGGTAGAGGAGGAGGGGGGAAGGTCAAGGTAAAAAAAAAAAAAAAAGGAGACTTATCTAACACACTTTGTAATACTTTAAGCAATAAAACAAAATTAAAAAATAATAATAATTTAAAAACACACCATGAAGGAAATAAAACACACTGAGGGAGACAGACTCTGTAGGTTAGTTCAGGCAAACTACTGGGGGGGGGGGGTGAGGAGTGAGGGATCCCTCAGGAGAGATAAGTCAGGATCTAGAATTGCTATAATTTATTATCTTTAAAATGTTCACTAATGATGAAAAACATTACAAATTCAAGTAGGTCAACAAATCTCAAGTAGGATATCCACAAAGAGATCCCTATCTAGATATATCATAATTAAACTACTAAAATACTGAAAACAGCAAGAAAAAAATTCATAGAACAATAGAATGAAAGTACAATTTATGGCAAATTTCTCATTAGAAATAATAGAGGTCAGTGGCATTGGAATGACATATTCAAAATGGTAAAAGGAAAAATAACTGTAAACCAAGAATTCTATATTCAGGAAAACTGCCCTTCAAAACTAAATATCACTCAGCAGTTTTTAAAAAGGAGCAAATTATTGATATACTAGAGGCCTGGTGCACGTGGGGTCTCTTAGCCTGGCCTGAAGGGATCAGGCTGAAACTGGCTCTTCGACATCCCCCGAGGGGTTCCGGATTGCAAGAGGGTTCAGGCGAGGCTGAGGGACCCCACTAGTGCACAATTGGGGTTGGGGAGGGACTGTGGAAGGGCTCTAGGGCATGTTCGGCCCATCACGCCCTTAAAAAAGAAAACTACTGTATAACTTTGCACAGTTGGACAATATTGTGCTTTGGCTTTTTTTGGAGCCTAGCATCATTCACTAAAATGTAAGCTCCACAAGGCCAGGAATGTATGCCATTGGAGGCCAAGATGCCATTGGAGGCCAAGAGGGGACCCATCTAACTAGTCTGAGATTCAAGAAAGCTCCCTGGATGATGGATTAATGAAGGAATGGAGAGAAGTAAGAACAAGCAGAGAGAATATTATAAGAAGAGAGAGCGGTAGGAATAAGAGCAGTAGAACATAGAATGGAAGAGGAGAGGTGTGTCTGTTTTCTCATTCATTCTTTTGTTCATTCATCCATCCAATAAACATTCATTAATTATCTCTAAAATTCTAGATGTTGGGCTAAGTGGTATGGATTCAAAGGTTATTAGGATTGGACCCCTTTTACTCTGGAGGGACTGGAGCCCAGCAATCAGGAGGGACACAAGTAAATGTCAGCCCTCCTATCTGTTTCTTGCATCTGTCCCATTCTCTCCAACTCTACCACTGAGCTGGTCTAAGTTATTCATCACTTTTTGCCCGAACATCATTTTCCTCCTTTCTTTCACCCTCCCCTATTTATCCTTCACACCGAGGACAGCATACTTTTTGAAATGCAAATCTGATTATACCATTGCCTCTGCATAAAGCACTTCAATGGCTTTTCATTGCTCTGAGACTTAAAAGCAAAATGCCTTAGTATGCTCCTGCCTGGACACTGCTATCAGCCTCAACTTATTCTAGTCTCTTTGTCACTCGCTTCTCCGGCCACACGTCTTCTTCAAGCCCTTGTTCTCACCATATTCTGTTCTTCTACTATAGGATCTATTCACATTCTGTTCCCTGGGCATGGAATGCTCTTTGAGAAATGTATATTTCCTTAAAATCTAAGTTTAATTCTTCTTTAAAAAACATATTTTATTAATTTTTTACAGAGAGGAAGGGAGAGGGATAGAGAGTTAGAAACATTGATGAGAGAGAAACATCGATCAGCTGCCTCCTGCACACACTCTACTGGGTATGTGGCTGCAGCCAAGGTACATGCCCTTGATGGGAATCAAACCTGGGACCCTTAAATCCGAAAGCTGGCACTTTATCCACTGAAGCAAACCGGTTAGGGCCTAAGTTTAACTCTTATGTATTTTTCCAGAAAGAAGCCTTTGCTGACCTCTTAGACTTCCCTCATGATCTCTCAATTTATCACTGTTATAATTATACTAGAGACCCGATGCACAAATTCGTGTGGGGAAGTGGGGGCTAGGGGAGGAGGGACAGCAGGAGGTTGGCTGGCCAGCTCTGATCTAGTTGTATACATGTGCTGAGGTAGCAGCAATCAAAGACCACAGACAAAGCGCCCCCAAATGGCCTGAACATCAGCTATGCTCTGAGGTGGAAATACAGTTCTATTTCGCTGCCCACATTCAGGCTGCCTCTCTCTCCCTGGGGCGGAGTTGCTGACAGAGAGACAGGTTGTCTCTCCTACTTCCCCCACACATTTTCTCAGAGCTCCGCCCCCAAGCATGATAGTAGCTGACTTCAACAAATGGTGGCACACCACTATAGAAGCACTAGCCAGTCAGTGGTTGGGAGCCCAAAAAGGTGTAGGGGCCAACCTAGAAGTGGCTGACAGGGGCAGAAGAGCGAGTGGAGCAGTGGCAGAGGTAAAATGGCAGTGATGCTTATTTTACATCTTTGCAATTAGGCTGCTGCCTTATCTCTTCTGCCCCCTCCAACTTGCTACTCTGTCTCAATCAGCACCGGGGCACTTTCCTCCTACAGGCTTCCCAGACCCAGATCCTTCAGTGCCCGAAGCCTTAGCTGGGGGAGGAACTAGCAGGGGGGAGGGTGTGGGAGGTTGGCTATGGGAGTACACTGAACACCAGGGGGAAGCTCCTGCATTGAGCGTCTGCCCCCTGCTTGTCAGTGTGCATCGTAGTAACTGGTCGACCAGTCGTTCTGGTCATTCTGGTTGTTCAGTTGTAACGGTCACTTAGGCTTTTATATATATATAGACCATTGGCCCAGTGCACGAAATTCATGCACATTAAAAGGGGATTAATTAGAGGAAATATTTTAATATTGCTATTTGCCCTCTCTCTATAACAGAAATGTCAGAGATGAAAGAAAATTAGTAAAATGTATATGAAAACATCCCTCCTGTCAGAGTTTGAGATATACTGCGGGACTCAGAGTCAGGTCCCTGCCCACCTGCTCACATGTGTGCCTCGAAAATGCGCAAGACCCAGAACCGGCTGGCCCCACCCCTGTCAAGCCCTGCAGGGCAGGTGGCACAGCCTCAGGTCCCCCATCAAACACTGCCAGGTGGGGGGCACAGCCTAAGGTCCCCTGTCAAGCTCCACTGGGGTGGGAGGTGCAGCCTCAGGTCCCCAACCTGGCCTCAGGTTCCCCAGCCCTTGCATGAGTGCACAAGGGCATGATGACTATTTGCATATTAGCTCTTTATTATATAGGAGGATATCTATGTATGTAACTATTTGAATAATGTGTACTTCCCTCACCAGACAGCAAGTGTATTATTTTTTTTCACCATTGAAGATATAACTCCTAATTTAGTGCTGAGTAAATATTTATTGACTGAATGAATGAATAAATATGGTGTGGCAGCTTGCACTTTCCAGAAATGGTCATAACAATGTCTCCCATCCCACATGCTCTTCTTAATGTATAGTTTTAATGCTTCTCCTGTTGAGAGATGGGAACTAGCCTGACTTGTGATTACAGTAGAACTGATGCATTGTGACTTCTGAGGCCAGGCCATTAAAAGGCAACAACCTATATCTAGTTCTTTTGAGACCTTTGTTCTTGGAAGTCAGATACCAAACCATGAGGAAGTCCAAACAGCCTGTGGAGAAGCCCATAGATGAGGAACTGAGAACCTCTATTCCACAGTCCTGGATGAAGAACAAGCACCACCTGCAGCCCTTGCTGTGAACCATCCTGAAAATGGATCCTTTAACCCTGAGTTGAGCTTCCCCAGCAGGACTGTGGGGAGCAGTGATGAGCCAACTCTGCAAAGCCCTGCACACAAATAAATGATTGCTATTATTTTAAGCCACGAAGTTGTTGTTTGGGTTGTGGGCGGGGGGACATTGTTACACTAGAAGGGATAACTGGAATATATAGTAAATGAGATTTGTACTTCACTGAAAAAAATCCAGACTAGGTTGTCAAGATCACTAAATCGGATTGAATATTTGGTCACTCACAAAGTATTTTTCAATCAACCATTTTAATAATTGAATAGAGCAGAACAAACCATCAAAATAGCACATCAAAGAGTCACAAGGAAAAGGATTTATGCCTTTTTACCTAGCCAACATCCCAACTATGCTTTATTTCTGTCCACTTCCTGATTCTTATTTAGTCTCTTCTTCCTACCTTTATTTCTCATTTTTGTGCTTTTGAAATCTACTGCATTGCCTCATTCTAATCTTTGTGATAATACTGGGGTTCAGGCTGATGATAATTATGTGATTATTAGAGAAGCAGCTTAGAAGACTATTACAAGGATAACAGAAATACCTTATCAAAGGGTTTTCAGTGACATCTCTTCTGAACAAACGCATCTGGAATGGTTTAGGGTCTTGGTTGTACTTTTGCATGCTTTGTGGTGTGTAGAAAGCGAGGGACTTTATGGATTCACTGTGACATGGCTGATTAAGCTGGTGAGGTTATCATGATTGTGGCAGGGGTACATAACTATAACTAATCTCTCTGTGAGTACACCTTGAGAAGCGCTGTTCAATTCTTCCTCAAAAGTGAAATGTCTACTTACAGAATACAAACAGAGCAGGGGATATTTTGAGCAAAGAGTGCCAGTCCTTGAGTCTGGCTAACTGGGATTGAATCCTGGCTTATTATTTATTGATTATGTGACTGTGGTCAAATTATTTATACTTTCTAAGGCTGAGTTTCTTTAGTTGTACAATGGGGTACAAAATGGTATGCCTGGAGGATTGTTGGAAAGGTTAAAAGAGATAATCCACATGAAGCACAGAAAAGGTGTTTGGCTATAGAACATGCCCAGTAAATTCCAACTCATGCATTGTATCCATTGATTCATTGTTTCCAGTTTCATTCTGGATGGCCAGTCTCTGCATGACCTTTATTGAAAGATGATGTGTGTGAAACAGTATTGAAAGCACTGTTTATAATTTTTAAGACCACCCTCAAAATATCAAATCATTCCCCTTCCCACTTTGGTTGTCTTCATGTTTGTTTTGGTTGTATTACAAGTTCACTAGGTGGACAACCCTAATTGTCAGTTTGCCCTAGTATCTTGGGGAACAAGAGTATCATTGAAAAAATCAAGACCACAACATACTGATTGATACCATAGTGTTTCAACAAATTCCCAGAAATGCCTACTTTACTTCCAGGGAAATGTTTAATGAAATTTCAGGTGAATCTAGATGAACAAGTGTTTAAATGTGATCACAAGAATCTTTTCCCAGTGATAATAAAGGGAGAATAATAAGTATGTGTTGTTTTTGGTTGTTTTTTTTTTTCAACAAAATATCTACATAGTGCGGTGGAATTTCACTGTATTAAGCATAACTAACATGATTAAATATGAAATTGGGGTGAGACAACTGAAGACTCAGCATCAACTGTGCTGGCAAATCAAGTGCTTTCTAGCCTTACAGATTCTAGACAGTGAGAAAATTCTTTACTTCTCCACTCCTGATCCAGGCCTGCAGTACAATATCAAACAGCACCAGGAAATTACATTTCCATATTGAAGTTAATATGAACAAATTAATTATGTTTACCCCAGGATGTGAACCTTTTAAAACTTTAGTTTTATTACATGGATATTTTAACAAGAAATAAAATAACAGTATTACAATTACATTGATAATGATTCGGATATAAACTGCCACAGATATGGACTTAAAAACATGTTTTCTAAGTTACTTCACAAACATGATTTTCCAGAAATGTTTAAAACATCACACAAGTGTTTATCACACAAGTGTTTCACACAAATATTTTTCTACCATGACAGTCAGACATATAGAAGCACAGACATTTTGTGTGCAGCTTGATGTGTTTTCACAAAGTGAACACATTCATGACAGTTTGCCCACCTAACAAGTGTTCTAAGAGCTTCACACAAATTATCCTTTTTAATCTTCACATCAGTGCCATGTGAGAGATGAGATCACTACTCCCATTTTATCGAAAAGGAAACTTTACCTGAAGAGGTAAAACAATTTTCCCAGGTCACACAGGTTAATAAGAGTCAGAACTGGGGCCCTCATCAGAT